>JAECZD010000022.1:1465000-1472500 GCA_024349325.1 Pogonomyrmex californicus
TGTTACATTAATACAAAATTTTGAGTGGACCGTTTGGGACATGCGATTTATGTTATTATAAATTCAACACATTTTTTCCAACAGTGTATGGAAACTTTAATATAAATAACATTAAAGTAAATATAAATAACATTGAAGTAATAAAACAATATTTCTTTTTATATAAATAAACTAACTATAACATATAATATATAACATAAACATAACTATGCATATTTAATGATTCATAATATTAATGTTTTTTTAGGAAATATTTTATAAATTTTCAATTATTTGCGGCTGAGCGGTGATCCGCTCGTTTCTGCCTTCGACAAAAATATTAATGACAAAAGAAGATTGTCCACCCTACCAATGAGTCGTTGTTTGGTTGTTGGAGAGTTGTTTACGAAGAATTACGGAAGAGTCGCGGTGTGACAACTAGTACGAGAGATTGTATTGATATCTGTAACGCAGAATATCATTAAAGCTTGTTCTTTTGTAAATGGCCTCTATTCATTTCCGCGTGCTATGCGAATATGGATGGGTCGTGCGAGAGAGATCGAACGCATCCGACGTGCGCCGCGAGTGCAACGATACGTATATTTATATAGATATATTTACATACACATTACGTACGCGCGCGCGCGTGGTGTGTGTGTGTGTGTGTGTGTGTGGTGTGTGTGTGCGCGCGCGTGCGTGCGTGCGTGCGTGCGTGCGTGTGTGCGTGCATGCGTGCGTGCGTGTGTGTGTGTGTGTGCGTGGTGTGTGTGTGTGTGTGTGTGTGTGTGTGTGTGTGTGTGTGTGCGTGCGTGCGTGTGTATGTGTGCGTGCACGTAAATATATTTAGAAAATATAAATATTTGTCTCATTTATACCCAAGTGAAAGATAAAAGAATTAAATACATTGATACCAGCCGAATACATGTTAACAAACAACAGTAAGTAACATAGCCGATTTCTCGGCAAGCAGGATCTTGGTTATTAAATCTTTTGTATGAAATAAATTCAAATAATCATATCTTTGATATCGATTAAAATCCCTTTTATTATCCCTCCTCTCCTAGAATTATATATTGCAAATATAAATCAAAAATATTTGATTATCGAATTATTATAGAACCACTACATTGAAAGTCTGCTATTCTAGTGCACGTAGTTGGTGATATGATTACTTAAACTTATTTCATACAAAAGATTTAGAAACTAAGATCCTGTTTATCGAGAAACTGATTATATTACTTGCTGTTGTTTGTTAACATGTACTCGGCTGATATCAATGTATTGTTTAGTCTTACGTGCCGGAAAAAGATGTTCGACACATTATTTATCTAAGTATTGCGAGAAATATTACCATAGCCTCAGTGATTTAATGGATAAGATGCCTACTCGGAGAGCAGGCAATCCAGGTTTGATCCTTGGTTGAAGTAATATTTTTCGCAATATATAATTCTAGGGGGAGGGAGATAATAAAAGGGATTTTAATTAATATCAAAAATATTTAATTGTCGAATTATTATGGAATCATTGCGTTGAAAGTTTGCTAATCTAGTGGCATGTAGTTAGTGATATGATTATTTGAATTTATTTCATACAAAAAATTTAGCAATCAAGATCCTGCTTGCTGAGAAATCGGCTATATTACTTGCTGTTAAAAGAATTAAATACTAATCTAGTATTTATTTATAATATTAACTAACACGATATTTGATAACAATACTAGTGTTGTACTGGTAAAATATCGGACTTAAATCGGAAATATAATATTGCTTCAGTATCACAATAAGATTACAGAATTACACTGTTGCAACAGTATTGATTTTATACAAGATTTTATACAGGAGTATTTTAACTTAAGACTGCAAAATATCTGGAAAAACAAGCATTATGCGAAAAAAATGTTCTAAATAAACCCTCAATATTTTCGAGGGGGCAATTCTATCCCGCAAAAGTTAATCGTCTCCCATCCCTCCTTGAGGATGGAACGAGGTAACAGCAACAATAATAACATAATAATGCTGTACTAAAAATTCATCGGTTCTAATATTGTCATAACACCGAACGCAATAATTCCTTATATTGTAATAATCATTACAATAATATCATTATGAATGTCAATTTGCTCTAGTATTATAATAGTATTACATATAAATTAATTTTATAAATGTACTATTTATATTACAAAAGATTATTATTAATATTATAATAATACAAGTTATCGATAAATTAGTATTATACTATGAGAATATCTTATACAAACATTATACATTAAAACATATAGTTTATAAAAAAATAGCTACGTTAAGATAGAATATGCATTTAATATTATAATTAAATACAACTTTTAGTTGTAATGAAATATACTAGATGTTTTTAAATTACAATAACATAAAATAATATAACTTTAATCTTAAATTGGTATATAATTTCTCTTTCTTAAAACTTAATATTAAAATTGTAATTTTTAAATGGCATTTGCATTGGTAATATTTTTTCTTTCTTTACAGTCTCCACAACGACTTATAGCTTTTGAGAATTTCCGAGAGATTAATGGCAGATATTTATATTTATATTTCTTTTTTTTCTTAATGCTAAAGAGACGAGCAAACTCCGATGAAAGTCGCATAAGAAGGGAGGGTGTGCGTCATGGCGAGACCACAAACCAATCATGAAAATTCGTAATTATTATTTTTGCGAAAAATATCACCTCAGCCAGGAATCGAACCTGAATCTCCTGCTTACCGGACAGGCCTTATCCTTTTGATCATAGAGGCATGTGATGACATCGCAATAACGTGTTTAGACCAACACGTTAAACAATCTAATGTCACACACATATATGTACATATACATATGTACATATATATATATATATATATATATATATATATACATATATACATCTATATTGTAGGATAATTTGTTAATTTGTGATCTATGGAAGAGGAATAACAAACAATTTAAATGGTTGAAACACAATGTCGAGTGTCGAGAGAGGGTGGGGAAGTCTAGAGCGAAGGTAAGAAGAGAGAATTGGGATTCGGAGAAGAAAGATCAGTTAGTCGGAGATGAGTAGGCCTGCGAAACGATAATTGAGTCTGGCAATAGAGTCCATCCGAAGTATTAGAAGATTAATAAAGAGATAGAACCCCGTGCAATCGCGGAAGGGTGGCGTCTGAGTGGAGACACTCTGGAGGGTGAGGACGGGCAGCCTGAGCCTTTCCTGCTGATCCAAACGGAGCTGAGTAACGCTGCGTTGGAGTGGTCAGTCGCGAGTGAGAATGGTGGCTCTTCACATTTTCGGAGCTACAATCGATGGCAATTGAAGTCGAGCGCCGTCCACTACTTCCGATCATTAAACCTGACATTGGACATCCACAAGGTTCTTCGCTCGGATTCTCCGTAATTATTATATTAGATCCTTTTAGAGTATTATTTAACATCTCTTTTGAACATTGATAATTGTTATGTAACTTTTATTTAAACCTGTAAGAAAAAAAAACATTACAATGAATAAATATCTTTTTTTCATAAAAAGAAATAAAATAATTACACAACTTACAGAAACAATTAGAAAGAATTGAAATCCAAATTGAAACATTTATGTAAAATAATTTTTCTGAATTTTATTCTTTGTTGTTCAATTAATAATTAAATAATTTTAGCATTTTTTCCCAATCATACTTAGATAAAATTAATTATTTTATATTATATAGATATGTATATGAATAAATATGTCTAGATAACATCAACTTGAAATGTTCATATAATAAAATGGTAACATTTATATATATTTTTATACTTATCTAAAGCCATATTTTTTTAATTTTACCGTTAATTTAGAAGATTTCATTCACCCATACATATCAGGTCCTTTTAGGATATCATTTATTAAACATTAATAACAATAATGTAACATTTATATATTTTAACCTGCAAGAAGAAGAAACATTGAAATAAATAAATATCTTTTTTTCATAAAAAAAATAAAAAAATTATAAAATTTTTTCAACTTCTTGGATTCCTATTCTTCTAAACATTAATCTTTGCAATTCAATTAATGTTTATAAATTTTTATAAAAATCGTGATTAGTTAAAACAAAATCTGAAATTGAATTAAAATGTTCATGTAAAAATAAAATAATAAAATGAAAAACAGAACTTACCTGCAAAATATAGTAGACACAAACATGCGTTACACTCCGAAACAAATTATCACTCGCCGTGAACGTCAACAACGTTGACCACCACTCGGTGCAGAAAAAGAGTAACCATATTATGCAATAGTAGTAAGCAATTTATTAATACTGCTAATGTTTCCTTTTCAATGCACGCCTATTTATTACACACGCGTATTTATTTTATATTGATATCCGAGAGGTCTACCAAAAACACTATCGTATTTACATCAATCAATCAATCTTATCGACCCAGCGGATAAATCAGGCTCACCCAACGAACATTGATTCGCTAGATCCTACAGTAACCCTGACTTATCAGTCTGATAATCCGCTGGATCGATAAGATTAATAATGACATCTCGTGACAGACATTGCAGCCATACAAAGGCGAAGATAATAATGTTTCTTAAAGTAAAAATTTCCAAATCGGACTTTGTGTAGCAATATCTCTGCTTGTAGGGCACGTAGCAGAAAAATAAAAATACTTTTATTATGCAAGTCGGACTCAAGCTATCGATCAAGCCTACTTAGAACTTGATCAGTTTAGCCGTTATTAAGATTCAATAATTTCGGATGTTCGCATCTCGCCGACTCGCGTAGTCACATGGTCAACCAATTCTTGGTTGACTTGACACCCGAGACACTACTGTGTCTCCTGATTATCTGCATATTCATTATATGTGTTGTCTCTTCGATATCATAATTGTATTCTTCGTCTCCATTTAAATAACGGCTTTTAAATTCTAATCCTCTTTTTCAAGTTAACTCTCTACTTTATTTTGCCATAATGGGCATAAATTGCGACACATTACTTCGAGTAAAAAATTGTTTAATAAAACAATCATCTTTTGTTTAATTCTCGATCACTTATTTAATCGACACCTTCCGAAAATCGTTACAATATAAACATACATAGATATATTTATGTATATATTTATAAACTCATATACATATATATATATATATATATATATATATATATATACATATACACAATTTCCAACACATATGAACAAATTTTCGTATCGATTTTTTGTATTACATTTGGTCTCTAACAAATAATCCTATCTTTATGTTACTTACCGATTTTATTGAAACTCAGCACATTTGTAAAGTAATAAAAAAATAAGAGACACGTCTTTTTTTTATATTGGTAATGGTATAGTTTTAATTAATTTGAATTAATTTAATTTAATTAATTCGTTGCATTTACGTTCAGATATTCGAACTATTTTTGAGTTTTGAAAGATATGACAAGATGTCTTCACATTGCTGGAAGCAAATTCAATGTAAAACTTATATTCAAAATGGCAAATTCAATATGGCAACCTGATAAATTCAAATATTCTTATATCATTTTTTGCGGAACAGGGAGTAATCGAGGAGGTTTATCTCATTTCGTTTTTCTTTCTTTTTCGTTTTTTGTTATTTTTCTAAAACTTCTTTTCATTTTTTTTAAACACACAACCTGATAAATTCAAACATTCTTATATCATTTTTTGCGGAACAGGGAGTAATCAACGAGGAGATTTATCTCATTTTGTTTTTCTTTCTTTTTCGTTTTTTGTTATTTTTCTAAAACTTCTTTTCATTTTTTTAAACACATTTTTTATAGCTTTACCTTTTTTTTAACTACGATACTTCTTGTGCCTCGCTATTTATCCTTTTTTACATATCATTTTTATAAAGTATAACAATTAAAAAAATAGACATAAGCAAGGCGCGAGAATAGTCGTAGTTGAGAAAAAAAAGATAAAAATATACAAAATATAATACAAGAAATAAAACAAAATAGAGATAAATTCTTATCATTTTTCGTTGATTATTTCTGAGTTCGGCAAAGAATGAAATAAGAATGTTTGAATTTAGATAGCTATATTAGATCCGCTATTTTGAATTATGTAAGTTATACATCAAATTTGCTTTTAGCAACATGAAGATCTCTTGCCATATCTCCAAAAGTCAAAAATAGCTCGAATATCTGACAAGGGAAGTGCACGAAGTGATAATCGCAAATGGGTACGAATTATATATCGTTGGAAACGTCTTGCCGAGTAGAGTTCAGCTGTGCAATATTTCGCTTGTAGAGGGCGTTATGTGCAATAGCAGCAATATCTCTAAAACTTCGAAAATCTCGAAAACGGTCAACTAGAGCGAAAACTATACAAAAAACAAAGTTGGTATCATATTTGACTCACAATATAAGGAATGATAAGGAACGTAGATAGTAACACTACAGCATTGGTAGCGCTCGGCGCTTGGCTGCTACTCGATACTTCGTAGTGAGGAGGCCGGCTGTAAGTCTACCAATATCCAAATTCTATTTATAGTAGAGTTTACATTACAGCAAATATATAATAGATTTCATTGATGATCTTACATATATAAATGAACAGGTGATTAAAGTTTTTAATAGACGTATCAAATACACACACACACACACACACACACACACACACACACATCCGACAAACAAACATTCTTTGAAATAGAAAAGCGCTCTTCACTGTCAAAGACAATTCAAATTCTCCAATAAATGCTTTATTTGTTTCTTGCGTTCTCTATTTTTGCATTTCTGCATCATTTCGCTTTGCATTTAATTTTATAATCAATCTTGTTTCTATTAAACAATTGTTTTTTTATTTTTCTTTTCTGTTTTGCATAACCCAAGATGACGTCATAATGAAGTCACTTAATTAACAAGATGATGTCATCTTGCTACTTGGGAAGATGACCATTAGGGCATTAAAAGTATTTGAACTTTTCAAGCAAAAGCTTGTGAATTACGCCATTGTTGAGGGCAGCCCATCTCGTAAAGAGATGCAGTCAGCGGAGAGAATATTGTTGACCCATTGCAATGATGCTTTGAAATCTGTCAATTCAATCAATTTAACATGATATAGAGCCTATCGTCGAATAGTTTGGTCATGGACAGAATTGAATGCTATTCAATTCCATGGATAACAAAGACCAATTTGAGTTTCTTCTTCTTCTTCTTCTACCTTCATATAGGCCTTTAAGGCCTGTTCTATTCTTCTCATATGCCTGTGATGCGCATGTAGATGATGCACAGGCATATGGGACCTACTTTTTGACGCCGGTTCCGAACGGCAAATTTTTTGAGGAAGTTCTGGGGACAAGAATTACTCTCGTGGTTTATCAGACCGTCGAAAGGAAACACGAGCGTATGAAAATATTTTCCTACCGGGACTCAAACCCGGGATCGCTGGCATATTAGACTAATGCGCTGTTTACTATGCCACGCTCGCTCTCAATTTGAAGTAGATAAAGATATACAATGATTTTTGAATATGATGAAATCGAGCCAATTTATGAAGAGAAA
>JAECZD010000022.1:1477500-1615000 GCA_024349325.1 Pogonomyrmex californicus
AAAGTTGCTTTTTCGTGACCAGTCTCTTATTATAGTGTCTCTATTGTTGCCCATCTTATATATAGAGCTTTCTTTTCTCTTAGTATATGTTCTGTGGTGGTGTCGTCACAAGTGCAATTCAAGTCCCTCTCTCGACCACGCCGCTACCGCGAGTCAGAACAGACCGAATGGAGAGCGCAAATCTGCAAGGATTCCATCAAGGCGAAACCCAATATTAACACATACTCGGCTTGTACCAATGTATTAGGAGATACGGTAATGTCTCAGGTGTCAAGTCATATATGACAACCGAAACACTACTGTCTATCTTTATCCGAATCGTCGAGTTGCGAATACTCGAGATTATTGGATTCAATAATGACAGAATCGAGTTTTAAGTAGACTCAATCGATAGCTTGGATTCGATTTATATAATAAAAGTTATTTTATTTTCTTTCTGTGTCCTACGAGCAGAGATATAGTGACGCAAAGTGTGGTTTTGAAAATTTTTACTTTAAGAAACGTTGTCATTGTCATTGTCTTTTACGGTTGCAATTTTTGCCGTAAGAGGTGATGGTTTAGTTAGCTTATTGATCCAGTTTCTTAGGATGCAATTTTACTAACAATCTGTTATCGTCAGAAAGAAAGAGCTGGATTTGTTCAGCTTTCATCAAAGCGTCAAAGAAAAATTTCAAGCGGCAAAAAAATGTATATAATATTATTATTAAATATATGTGTTTAATAATAATATTACTTACGTTTTCTTTGTCGCTTGACATTTATATATATATATATATATATATATATATATATATATATATAAAACTAGAGCAAGTGCTAATTTGGACAGGAAGAACTGAACTATCTTGGCTATACGCTCAACTCTCAAGGATTCAAGTCTCCAATCGATCGTATTGAAGCTATTCTGGCGTACCCGAAACCGGAAACTGTCTCAGACCTTCGTCGTTTCTTGGGGCTGATCAATTATTACAGACGAATCGTTCCAAACGCTGCTCAGCTACAAACTCCATTCTGTGTTTTTCTATAAGGCGCAAAAAAAAAGACAAATGCAAGATTCCTTGGACAACTGAGTCCGAAGCAGCATTTCAAGCTTGCAAATCTGGCCTGACCTCGGATACGTACTCCTCTATCTTTCGCCTTCAGCTCCGCTACAGCTCACTACCGATGCCTCTAATTCTGCCTCTAAATCGGCGCTTCTCTTGAACAACTTTCAGAGGATTCCTAAAGATCCCTCTCGATTTTTTCTCGAGAAAGCTCAACCACTCGGAGAGGAATTACAGCACGTACGACTGAAAGTCCATCGCCACAACCGAAGTCCGCCAACCAAGATGATTGTGCCGGATGGACGTTTCAACCATGTCCACCTAGACATCATCGTGTTGCCTCAGATAAACGATCTAAAGTACTGTCTCACGATAATCGATCGTTTCTCCAGATGGCCAGCAGCGATTCCACTCAAGGACACCCAAGCGAGCACAGTAGCCACAGCCTTTTATAGTAGTTGGATCTGTCAGTTTGGCACCTCGCTCACTATAATCACGGACCAAGGCATCCAGTTTGAGTCGGCTCTCTTCTCAGCCTTGCAAGGATAGTTGGAGCATGGAGGATCCACTCTACTCCCCAGTCGAACGGAATCGAGCATTGGCACAGGACCCTGAAGACGGCTTTGATGTGCAACCCGGATATATCATGGTCACAGCTGTTGTTCACCGTTCTACTTGGCTTACGCACTGCCGTCAGAAAAGATCTCCAGACCTCCCCGGCTGAGCTATTCTTCGGCACATCTCTCCGCATTTCGGCTGAGTTCTTTGTCACTCATCTCACATCTGATCCGCAGGAATTTCTTCCAGCACTCAGGGACCACATCAGATCAATCACCCACGTCCACAGCCCATCATACCAGGCTTCGTCCTCCAGGACCTAGCCACGTGCACTCGTGTGTTCAAACGGGTGAACTCGGTGAAGAAGCCCCTGGAGCCGCCCTATACCGGCCCGCACCAGGTCCGGAGACTCAATGACAAGATCTTCGTCATCCTTATCAACGGGACGGAGAAGACAGTCTCAGCCAATTATCTCAAGCCAGCTTATCTGGCATCTACTGCAGAGCCAGCCGCATCAACCTAGCCAGCGGCCAGAGTCTCAACAGCCAGCATCCATAGCTCCTGCCAAAAGGGTACATTTTTCGTGTCCTTCGCCATCGGCGAAGACCACTGAGAGGGGAGTGGCGCCCTTGCCACCTATTTCCACTCTGTCGCTTGGCGCGCCCGCCGCTGAGCGCCACCATCCACCGAGGAAGACGCTTATACCACGATCAAAGTGGTAATTTCCGCCTTTTTCCCCGTCAGCCATATTGCATCGAGTGGCCATTACGTGTATCTTCGTGTCAGCCATCGAAACGCGCAGACAGCTACACGTCTAGCAGAGGGAGAGAGAGAGCCAAGTATCATCGTCATCACCGTGTCGTGCAAGTGCGTGACCGCGCCCAGTGCAGTGTCAAGTGCCGCGTCCGCACCGGGTGCTGTGTCGCGAATTCAATCTTGTCGTGCGATCACATGCGGCGCTCTGCATCTGTTGCGCCGGCTAGTGCTTTCGCTCTCTTTCTCCGCGCGCCTCTCTTCGCCTGCACACGAGTGCACCCTCTTTCTCTCTCGCTCGCGTGTGACCAATTGATTTCTTGCTCTCTTTCTCGCTCGCGTGTGATTCGCCGCTCTCTCTCTCGCTCGCGTGTGATCGGCCAGGTAGTTCTCTTCCGCTCGCGAGCAATTGCATCATCCGCAACAGCGTGCGTTTTATCCGCATTCTGTGCCAATCTCAGAATTCCGCGTCCTTGTTCTGCATCTCTCTTTCGTTTCATCCGCGTCCGCGTTGCGCTTCATTCTCGTCCGCGTTACGTCTCGTCATTCGTCTGCGTCGCATCCTTCTAATTTTAGTCTGCGTTTAACTGCGTTCTGCGTGCGGCAGCTGCCCGCGATCTCCTGCGTTTCGCGAGCGTTCTGCGTGGCCACGCAACGTGCATTACCCGGCGCTCCGTCTTTTCTCGCGAGTGATCATCTCAGCGTTTTTTTTTTGCTTTCTTCATTGTCTCTAGTCTCGCACGTTCCTTCGCGAGCCCTTGCTGGCATTGTACGTTCCGCAAGATAATATTTGTCACGCGCATTCCTCGTGTTCGCGGTGCCTTTATTGGCATTGTACGTTTCTGAGTTTCTTTGTGATATTAGCTATAAGCCGTGTAAATATCGCGTTCGCGTTTTTTGTTTGTTTAACCGTTTGAATGTTTTAGATTTTTTATCCGTTGTCTGTTCGATATAAACGAGACCGAGCCAGAACTTCGCGAGTCGTTGCTGGTGGACGGTCGAACATCAAAGCGTAGTGTTAAGTTCAGTTGCCTGGAATCTTTCCTGTCTTTTTGACTTTCAGAGACCGTCTTACATTCTTGGCAGAGTTGGTAGCCTCATCTTAAACTATAGATTGGCAACGCCTTCTCCACCACATTTGTTCGTTTAGAAAAATTCAAATCTCGTCATATATGGTCTTTGTTCCCGTCCATGCAAAATCTTATATTTTTTATATTGTTAATTGGTTTTAGGTGTGTGATATTTTGAATAAATTTGTTTAAATAAAAACTCGGCGTTAGAATCATCACAGATCTTTTGGTAGTAGAGCTCCCCGTAAGGAGAGCGGAACATACTGTCTCCACGCATACACTTTTTAACAAGGCGAGATTCCACGATGATTTACAACTTTCTACGTAAAGTTTAACTCAAATCTATATGTTTAGTATAAGATAAAATGAAGTGTTTTGTTTATAACATTTTAAAAAACAACGAGCACCGAGGAAAGTCAATCTTCTCCGCCTAAACTTTTAATTAAATGTGCAAATATACATATACTGAGATATGCTAATTAAAGTTTAATTATTAAGCTAAACACACATTTATATTCTGAAGTTTATTTGTTAATAATTTTTAATAAACAGCGAATGATTAAAATCTTCGAATTATTACTCAGAATGATGCTTTTAACAATATATGTTAAGATCATTGAAATCCGTGAGATCACCCACTTTATGCAGTTTTACCAATTAAATTTACTGAAAACACGTGTATGTGCATGTGTACATACACACACACACGCGCGCGCGCGCGCGCACACACAAGAAAATAAAGTCACTTTTATTATACAAATCGAATCCAAGAGTTGAGTTTATCGATTGAGTCTACTTAAAACTCGATCGATTCAACCGTTAATAAGATCCAATAATTTCGGATACTCGCAAATCGCCGGCTCGCATAAAATCGCACAGTAGTGTTTTGGTTGTCTGTATGACTTGACATCTAAGACAGCAACATCCGAATATGACTTTACGCGAGCCGGCGATTTGCGATAATGACTGAATCGATCAAGTTTTAAGTAGACTCAATCGATAGTGTCGGAAGCGCCATGAACGCAATCGCGCCCACCGCTGACGAAGCGGATTGCGGCAAGCGAGCGACACTTTGTTATTCAATTATTATTACTTTTATTAATTGATTACTAAATTGTAACCGTTTGTATTTATTTTTTAACTGCTCTACTTAAGTAAATTATGTCAATTGCTTATGTCTTAGGTAAGTTATGTCAATTGCTAAATCTGATTGCGCGATCTTTACGCGGGAAGCTGCCGCGCGACCTAGAGGTATACCGCGAACGCTGATGATCATTATGATTACGCTGCAAGGACCAGCTGCCCAAAACTGGATAAAAACAAGAGACCGTGCTAAAAGTGGGATTCTTTAAAATTCTTTCTTCTATATTGTCGTCACGTCTGTCACGGTCCGAATTAATAAATGCAAAGTGTAAAGTTTATTAAAGTTCATTAACGAAGCCGAAGTGTCATCATTTAAAACAAAATCCTGCAATCGACTTCCAAGCTAATCCGGAAACGACCGCACAACAATAGCTTGGATTCAATTTGTATAATAAAAGTAATTTTATTTCTTTTTCTGCGTGCCCTACGAGTAGAGATATTATGATTTAAATGTCTAATCTGGAAATTTCTACTTTAAGAAACGTTATCATCATTATTATCATCTTTGTATGGCTATAATTTTTGCCGTGAGAGATACTGTCTTGCCAGCTTAGCTCTGCTGTGTTCGAAAATGGATTCTCAGCGTTGGCAGCATTGTGAGCATCATTCCAAAATTCACCATCAATATACTGTAGCAGTGTTCCAAAATTAATTGTCAGTGTTGGCACCTATGAACACCGTTCCAAAATTCTATGGTAAAGAAATAAGATGTCGACATATAATGTTTAATGTTCATTTCTATCAATCAAGAGATATGGATCTTGATTAATTCATGATTAAGATCAAAATCAATTAATCTACTTGTAATTGTCATAAAACATCTATCATAAAAAATCAGATCTATAAAATAATATTGTATATTTCTTTCTTTATAATAATACTATATAATTATTATGATTGTCTATATATTTATTATCAGCATTGATTATAAATATTAGTTAGCACGAAGATTATATAATTTAAAGCTTTAAATACTATTTATAATTATGATAATCTTATAAACATATGCTTGTATCCATTAAATTATTATTAATAATGTACATGAGTAGGTGTAAGCGACCAATTCTAATCCAGGAACTCCGAGCGGAGTGCGGGGTAACTCGTAAACGCAGGGTAGAGAAGAGGGGCGAACGCTTCGTCGATGGTCTTTTGGGATGTGCCATCAAAGGGAGTGAAGGTTCCTCCCTTTTTTTTTTTAGGAAAGAGCTGCGAAAAGATGTCATCTCGTAGAAATCGATGACCATAGTGTCGGTCCATAACAGATGGTTTAAACTTTAAGAAGTAAGAAATTGATCAATCATAATCGAATATGAAAAGAATAATCGACTATGATTGATTAATTTCTTACGGAGGCTTAGAGGATTAAATATTGTGGACCGAAACTTAAGAAAAGCGCCGATACTCTGGCTGCTATAAACAAATGTACATATCGAAACATGTTAATTTCGAACAATCTCAAAAAAACTGTCATTCAGCGATAATATATTAGCCGGTAAATGGACACTTTTCCTCTCTTAATTGTTTTCCTTGTTCTTTTTTTTCTTAGTAGTAAATGCTGAAACGTGCTCGTTCCTATTTGGTCAAACTCAAGTTCTCACGTAGGAGACAAATTAATTTTGGCAAGCAATAAATTTTGGTAGTGACATGAAACGGAAACTATAAAAAAAAGATGAACAAATTCAGTAAGAAAAAACATATTACCCTTTGTACACTAGTGAATAATATTCTATCATAAATGTCGAGTTTCTTATTCGCAACGGAAACTTTCCCTTTTTCATGAGAATCACATCAAAACATCGTCAAACACCCCCTAATTTGAAGCGGAGACTTAACATGATCAACTCAGAATATTATTTTATTTTAAAATAAGAAATAGATTTGATTGAAATCATATTTTTAAGCGTGAAAATGTTTTTTTATTCACATTTTCTTTTTATAATATCTTTTTTTCATATATGCTAAAAACTAAAGCTAACAGTTCGCAATCGACAAGTTGATGCCTATCGAAGATATCGCTTTCGCGTATCACGTTCAATACCTGTTTAGGATTTGTTACAATAGATGCAATGTTGGAGAATCGCATATACTTGACATCGATCGATATCGACGAGTCTGACTAGTCGATTGAACGTTACATCAATACATTCGGCGAGATCAAACATATGGCGTAGCATCGATTCGACCATCACAATACGTACGTTTAAAGATTCAAGACATACGAGTGTCGTTCATCGTGCAAACTCGGACCGTTAACCGACGCTTATAAAATTGTAATTGTTTCGTAACAATTTGTAGATATTCTATCGCTGCTCATAGAGTCCTTTCCATGTTTCGAGAGACAGTATCAATTTCTGTCCTCGATGATCTCCTAGGGCGATCTCCACGTAGCTCGGGAGTCCAACATTGATTTCAATTTTCAGAAACTAGAAGCTCGTAGCCGTCAGGTTATAATGTAAGCGCATCGCGCGACGCTCTACCGAAATGCTATGTACAAAAATTAAGTACATAATAGCGTAATATTACAAAAAAAAGAAAAAAAAGATGTCGAACTTACGCGTTACATTACTTCTTCGTTTCGTCATCGTATCGTGCGCTGCTTCCTTTCGCGGAGTAGATTGCGTGTGGATTGTTCGTACAAACGAATGAATGGAGGACTGATCGCACCCCAGTAAATTTTGACGCTTCGCGTCGAGCTGGTTACAATGCTCACGACAACGAAATGCTCGATCATCGAGGAACTTCGCGAAACCGGTATTATTGTAAATTAAATTACGTGTCGACGAAACGAGCCAGACGATTGACGCCAGTGAGGAAAGAAAATAATTTTAATCGTATATAAATATATATATATATATATATATTTATTTATTTATTTATTTATTTATATATAGATATATATACCTGATATATATACAGAGTGTCTCAAAACTCTCGCATTTGGGGTACACTACGTGATTTGTTATGCTAAAAGAAACAACTTTTTCCTTTAGCAAAATTGCATATGACGAGTAGTTTTTACAGTAGATCAGATTAAAAATGACGAATGAGTGCGCGTGCGTGCATAGCAGTCAGGATCGGCACGCGTTCCTCAGGCCGGTGCGACTTGGGACTTAATCTTTGACGACTTCATGTACTTTCACGTACACTATTGTTTAAAATATAATACAAATTAACAAAATAAGTGTTGTTTTCATCCTTTATGTAACGATTCAATAAAAGAATTGTCTGATTTCGTAGGATTATCTGGAAATAAGAATAAATGTAAATTATATGATGTATGAACTGAGCATTCTATTATTTTAATTATTTTTTTATTGTATGCGCAATTGCATATGACAATAAAAAAATATTAAATTTAATGAATACTTAATTAATTACGTGAGTACTTAATCACGAAAAGTAAAAAAATTAATTTTTTCATAATTTTCTAATAGTGGCTAAATAATTCGTTAAATTCAGTATTTTTTTATTGTTATATGCAATTGCGCAGTAATTAAAATAAGAAAATGCTCAGTTCATATATCATATTATTTACATTTATTTTTATTTCGAGATAATGCTATGAAATCAGACAATTTTTTTATTAAATCGTTAAAGGATGAAAACAATACTTATTTTATTAACTTTTATCATATTTCAAACAATATAAAACGTGAAGTCGTCAAAGATTAAGTATCAGGCCGCGCCGGCCTGAGGAATGCACGCCACTCTGACCACTACGCACATGCGCGCGCTCATTCGTCACTTTTAATCTACTGTAAAAACTACTCGTCGCACGCAATTTTGTTAAAGAAAAAAGTTATTTCTTTTAGCATAAAGAATCACGTAATGTACTCCAAATGCGGGAGTTTTGGGACACCCTGTATATACACTATGACGTGCGCTTTACAGCTGCTGGTCACAAGGAGCGTAAGCCCTGACTGCGGGGGAGGTTGACCTGGATCCGCGTCCTCCGATGGGGGGAGGAAGGCGGCCGATTATTATTTGCCCCCAGCGGGCCCGTTGTCGCGGTCGCATGCGGCGTTATTATTTTCAGGTCGCGGAGTGACGACTGCTATTTCTGCATGTACTATGCGCTCTGACGGACGAAGATCAGCGTGACGGATGTAGGAGGAACTGCCGAACAGAGAGCGACGTGGAGGAGTTAGAACCCGCAGGTCGTATTACCCTTCTTGCATTTACGTCAGCGGGAATGGAGGTGCCGCTGTTATATGAATCTCTTTTCCATCTAAGGAGGCTGTTATTGCCGATCGAGAGGCGAGCAGGGAAGGCACCACCCTATGGAACAAAGCATGGAGGACCCCGATTACGGAACGTTCCAGCGAGACTTTGAAAGGACCGGCAACCGACGAGGATACCGAATTGACGGGACGAGAGGCAAGGATCTCAAAGGTCAAGAAGCCAAAGGACGTAGCCGCAGATGCCGCCTTTTGAATTTCCTGCGAGGTCTTCGCGGTGCGCGGCCGATTAGGGTCACGCGATTAGCCGATTTTCGGCCAATAAGAAATCGCGAGGGGGGAACAGCGATCGCCTGCGTGTGTTCCGCGAGGGCGCGAAAGAATCATTTATCGTGGTGCGTTTCTGATAAGAAGGATGTGCATCCGAGGTCGTCAACCTGCCGAAAGGAAGCAAGGAAGCGTCGTTATTGATGAGCCGGGCGTTCTCCTCTTTGTAAAGCTATCACCTCCGTCGTCGCGCGGGCAATGTGCGAATCGAGCGAGCATCGCGGGAATGCCGGTGACGCGAGTTTAAGTGTTAATTAGAGTAACGGATCAAGTGCCAGTGCCTGCGACGGTTGGGACAATCGCTCGCCATAGGGGAAAGTTCGAACCACGTCTTCACCCTCCTCAGCGGCCACGTTAAGTCGTCTTTGTTAATGTTAGTTTTGTAACAACGCGTCGTTTTGCGTGCCGTTTAAGCAGCCCTTAATTGTTGTACCACGTTGTGGAATGACGTCGCATTTATACGTTGAGTTGTGATGGCGATTGTGAATCGCTTCAGGGTAGTGTCGCGTATCTTAGTATTATCGCTAACGTTAAGCGTATTTTAGTATTAGCGCTGGCGCTTGAGTACGATGGTTGTTTGTTATTGTTTTTTTTTTAGTGTGTTGCGCTATCCTGCTTTCGCGAGCTTAATTTTCAGCACCTTCTTGCTTGTATATGCTATTAATCGGGCTGCGGATTGCCGTGCACTTATTGCTGTTTCAATTGCACTATTTAACTAATTGCATGCTTATTGTTTTATATTTTTTTGTGCTGCCAGTCTCGCTTCGAATTCCAAGCGCTCGTAATAACGAAATTCCGCATGAAAAACCGATGTCGAATTGCCGAGGATATTGTAACCGAAAGTTCTCATTGCCGATCACTGTGTACGCACGTGCTGTGTCGTGTGCTCTTCGAGTCAGCTGTTTACCGCGTGATCGGCAAGGTCGCATATGTATTATAAATTATTTCGAAGTCGCGTCGGAAAGTCTGCGAATAAACTCGCTGTTAATTATTAACCAATGTTGTCAATTATTTATGGGCCTTCTCTCTCTCTCTCCTCAAAAAGCGCCCTGAATCACTCTCACCCTATCCACATCTGAGCAGCCGTGCAATCTGTCGCTGCGTGTTGCGTCTCGGCCCGCGAACAATTAGAATTCCGAATTTTCGTAGCACGTCCTGCGTGCTTGGCGCCCAACCGTGTTTTTGTATATGAGTAACTCACGAGTCATATCGAGTTGCTGTCATGTGCCGGTTAATTTTGACGGGCCGGAAGACGCGGACGGATTTGGATCGCGCTCGTAAGATCGGCGACCAACAAATTCAAGGCAGCGGTTGCAAATATATATATATATGTATACCTTATTTACACATATTAATATCAAGCATCGTCCAAACACGAGATCGTCAAAATCTGACGTTAAAAAAGTGTTAATTTTGAAAGGTGACTCGTTGAGGAATTGCACACTCCGGCGAGAAGAAATTTTCGAAGACGTGTCATAATTCGAGAATTTGACAATCTATGGCAAGCTGATATCATCGAGATGCGCCCGTACTCGAGTTTCAACAGAGGTCACTACATACTTACCGTCATCGATACGTTGAGCAAATACGCTTCGGCCGTATCGCTCAAGAACAAGGTCAGAAGCGAGACGGTTAACGCGATATAATTCGAGAGTGCGGAAGATGCCCGAGAAACTTGCAAACGGATATGGGGAAGGAATTGTACAACGCCGATGTGCAGAAATTTTTGAAGAAATTCACAATGTTAATCATTATTCTACGTATTCGTCATTGAAGGCATCGATCGTCGAACGGTTCAATCGCACGTTTAAAAATGATGGAAGATGTTTACGCTCAACGGTACTTATAAGGTCGAAGTGCTATCGCGTCTCGTATCACAACGCGCGCAAGCATCGCACTATCAGCATGTGATCTGTTGACGTAATTCCCGCGATCGAAAGACTTTTGGATACGGTGTACAACGCGATAAAGATCGCAGGTCCAGCAAAATTCAAAGTAAGCGATTCGGTACGCGTGATCAAATATAAGACAGCTTTCGAAAAAGATTACACGTCACATTGAATCACCGAGGTATTTATGATCGTTAAAATGCAGCGTACTAATTCCATAACCTATTTGCTCGAAGACTATCGCAGAAAATCCATCACAGGAACATTCTATGAGCCCGAGTTGCATCGCGCGACTCATCCGGATGTGTATTTCGTGAAGAAAGTACTGCGCAAAAAAGGAGACAAGATTTATGTTAAGAGGCTGGGATTCGATAGATCACATAATTCTTAGATACATAAAAACAATGTGATTTAATTCATGTAAACAAATAAAAAAAATATATAAAAATGTATAAAAAGAGTCTTATTATTTTTTCTTCTATTACATCTTAGTAAAAAAAATTATACATGTATGATAACTACGACAAAACTTATGATAATATATAAAATGTATAAAACTACAGGAAATACGTACATATGTACATACGTACATGCATACATACATACGTACATACATATGTACATACGTATAACATACATATATAAAAAATATATATGTTATATAAATGTATACAAAAAAATCTTAAATTCACTTATTGTAAACAAATAAAAAAAGATATTTATATATAAAATGTGATAGAATTCGATAATCAGGGAAGAAAGAAAACTCATACGTTTTATTTGCTTGAGATATCTTTCCGGAAGCGGAAGTTAGGATCCATAGTTTTTATTTTTCGTAACCAAGTAACCAAAAGAAAAGGAAAAAAAACAGGGCGCACGCAAATATAAAATAAAGAGCAAAATTCTGTTTCATATACACCTTTCTCCTAACGCCCTCTTGAACATAATTTTCTCTTAAACGTTTTCCTTTAAACCTAACTTATTAACTAAATGATTGAATCGCGGATCAGACAATGACTTAGTAAAGATATGCGCCAAATTTCGTCAGTGTTTAAATGTTCAATGCATATTTCTTGTCTTTCTATGCTTTCCCATAAAATGATGGCGAACATCTATATGTTCAGTGCGTTGGCTAATTATTTGATTTTTTGCTACACTAATTGCATCATTATTATCGCATCGCATCTTAACTGCCCGCAGTCTCTAAACCTATTTCTGTAGATAATATACGAAACCAAATCGCTTCTTGATTCGCAAATGACAACGCAATATACTCGGCCTCCATTGTAAATAAAGCAATTTTTTGCTTTTTGCTAAACCAAAATATTGGTCCGCCTGACATAGTGAAAACGCATTCCATAATAGACTTTCGATCACGCGTATCATTTGCCCAATCGCTATAATTATTTGTGCACATTCTTTCTTTTGAAAAACTAATTTTAAATCTATTGTATCCTTAAGATAATGAAATATTCGCTTTACTGCAGTCCAGTGTTTTTTATGCGGATTCTCACAAAAATTACTAACTCTATTCACACCGTAAGCAATATCTAGATACCTAGATATTTGGCCTAGATATTTGGCTAACATATAATAAACTTCCTACCGCTTCCATATATTTTATTTTTTCCTCAATTTCTTGTTCTTCTTGAATCTCCTCTATTTCGTTATAAATTTCTTTACGTTATGGTCTTATTATTTCTTTATATTATGGTCTGCAGGCATTTTTACAGGCTTGCAATCAGTCATTTGAAATTTTTACAATATCCCTTTTATATACTTAGCCTGATGTACGCAAATTTCCTTTCTATTTTGATTTCTTTCAATCTACATACCGAGAAATTCTCTTACTTTACCTAAATCTCTTATTTCAAAAATCTTATACAAATTTTCCTTTACTTCTTCTTCATTTTTTTTATCGCTCACTAATATTAGTATGTCGTCAACATATTGCTATAATTAAAAATATTATTCTTTGTACATATACACACGGATCACATTCCGATCTACGAAACCCAAGCGTTTTCAGTGTGATGTATAATTTTTTGTTCCAAGCTCGTCCACTCTGTTTCAGTCCATAAATCGCTTTTTGTTGTTGTAGTTTCCACACCTTTCCTTCACCTGTTCTTCTTCTTGAATTCATTAGCTAGTTCTACGTAAACATCCTCTTCCAGCTCCGAATTTAAATATATTGTAGTTACATCGAGATGTGTTATGATCAAATCATATTATATAGCCAATGCTAATAGATACCTTATAGTACAATGTTTTACAACAGGTGAAAATGTTTCGGTGTAATTAATTCCTTGTTCTTGTACAAAACCTCATATTACTAGCCTTGCCTTATACCTGATGGTTCCTTCATCGGATATTTTTCTCTTAAAGACCCACTTTGTTTTCAGAATCGTTGTGTTTTTCAATGAGTTTTCACGTATGATTTTTTTGCAATGATTCATATTCTTGAGTCATGGCTTCAATCCACTCGTTTTTATACAGACTCTTCATTGCTTCGTCCACTGAAATCGATTCATCATTAATTTCATCTATTGTAAAATATGATGTATAATCTATTGTAAAATATGATGTATAATCTTCTTTTGTAATAGGTTTCCATTTCCTTTCCGATTTTCTTGGTATTTGTCTCTTTCCAGTCGCTTGCGATCGTTCGATATATCCTCGTCTCTGTCGTTGCTCACTTCACAAAATATTTCATTTTCATCTGATGTATCCTATTCATTTATAGTATTTTCCGCGGTCTCTGTCTCTCCATTTCGTTCCTTCTCTATAAATGTAATACTCATACTCAGGAATATTTTTATTTTTATTTACGCATTCATCTTCAAAGAAGATAACGTCGCGACTGTTTACTATTTTATGTGATTGTAGGTCTATTAATCTATAACCTTTTATCTCTTCATTGTATCCTATAAAAATGAGCTTTTTCGTTTTCTTATCCCATTTGTCTCGTCTCTCTTTTGGTATGTGCAATGCCTTGCAACCGAATATTTTGAAGTGTTGAAAATTCGGTTTTTTATCACTCCATGTTTCTTCACTTTTTTTTGATAATGCTTTATGGTGATCTGTTAATTAGATATACAACTGTTGCCATGGCTACTGCCCAAAATTTTCTTTCTAAACTTGCATCGATTAACATTGTCCTTGCTCGCTCCACAATCGTTCGGTTTGCTCTCTCAGCTACGCCGTTTTGCTACGGATTATATGGAACGGTAGTTTGATGCACTATGTCACTTTGCTCTAATATTCTTTTAATTTAGAATTAACATATTCTTTACCATTATCCGTACGCAATATTTTTATTTTTCTATCCGTTTGATTTTCTATCATAGCTTTAAACTTAATAAAATAATCAACAACTTTACTTTTATGTTTTAGAAAATATACAAACAACTTTCTAGAATAATCATCAATAAAGAGTAAGAAAATATCTTACTATTGCATATCTTACTACTGTACCCCCAATTGAGTTTATCGGCTCGCATAAATCAGAATGTATTAAATCTAGCGGCTACGCGTTTTTTACTTAATTTAAAGTAGGTTTCTTTGTTTACCTCGTACGCATGTTTCGCATATATTTTCACTAATCTTACAGTCCTCTAAATCTGTTGCGAGTTTGATCTTTAATAACACCATACTTTTTCGGTTGAGATGACCTAATTTTCGATGCCATATATTATCGTCGTTATTCTTTACCGTAACAGCGAGCACCTTTTCCTTTGATTTATCAAGTTTATATACTCTTGAACTCGTCTTTTGGCGATGATTCGTTCCGGTCGCTTTCACTACGCATCCTTTCCTGTCAAAAGTTATCTGGTAACCCTTTTCGGCAACTTTGCTCACTAATAGTAGATTGGCGCCAAGTTTAGAGACGTATAGTACATCTTCCGCTTTCATTGGTTTCTTTTCCGCAGTCGTTGCTATGTTTAGTTTTCCTTTCGCTTGTGCCTTTAATTTTCTATCATTTGCCACCGTTATCGTTGCGTTACTGCTCATTTCGTCTTGTAGCCAATCTTTATGTCCTGTCATGCGTGATGATGCACACGAATCGAGATACCAACCATCCTTGTTTATGCATTCAGCCGCTGGTAATGTAAGGAATGCTTTCGGAGAGGTATCGTGGTCATTAGACCTCTTTTTTCTATTACGATACCTGCATTTAGTGCCCTGGTTTTCCACATGTGTAGCATCGACATACCTTGTCACTGTCCTTCTTGGCTCCTGATTTTGACTTGGAATAGAACGCAGACTCATTTTGTCCATTGTATTTATGCCACTAATGGACTTAATGTCTTGCAATAACTTTACTTTAATTGAGTCACCCGTTATCGCAATGCCAAAATTTTTAAGATCCATTATCATGGAGCGATATTCTTCCGGCAAGCCAGACAATAGAAGCGTTCTGATCATCTCATCTTGTACAATAAACCAGTTTCCTTCAACTGGTGAGCCGTGACAATTATTGTATTAACATACTCTTCTACAAATTTACAATCATCTAACTTAGTTGAGGTTAGAATTTTTAATAATCCTATCTTTCGGGTAAGGCCGCAGTCTTCAAACGTCTCCTTTAACTTATCCCACGTTTCTTTCGGCGTGATAGTGTTCTGTGGCTGTAGTTACGTTTATCTACAGCGAGAATCATTTTTGCCCTCGTCTTTGTCATTTTCTTTGTATCATTTATATATGCCGCCGTGCCTTCGATGCATTCCCACAGATCCTCACTTTCAAGAAGAGTCTTCATCGCAAACTTCCAGCTAGTGTAGTTCTCTCGGTCGATTAATTTTTCAATTGAAATTGAAAACGGTCCTGTATCGTGTCGATATACCAAGTGATCGTGTTATAGGTTACGTCAGGGGTCGGCAAGTGAACACTACTCGCGAGCGCTCAATGTCCGCGGGCACAGTCGAGCGCGCTGGGACTAGCGTTAGGCGGCTAGATGCAATAAAGGAGAGGGGATAGCAGGAACGTCTGTTCGTTGAACGTGCTAGGAGTAAAAAAATATTGTGTTGCACAAATTCAGATCCAGAATTAGCATACATTAGTAACTATCTATATTTTAAATAAACCATTCTTACAATAATATTAAATAAGCAACTCTTATAACATTTAATTAATATTTGATTCATATTTAGTTTTCCGATATTATATACGATATATCAGGTGTTATCGTTTTGACACAACTTAAACGAATTATTGCATTTAAATGTGAATCTGTTAATTGTTCGCGTAATCGCGATTTATTTAATTTCATAGTAATTTCATAGTAGAAAATAATTGTTCACATGAATATGTAGAACCGAACATATTCATTATTTTTGCAGTAGGATGTAGTCGAGGAAAACGTTCTTGAGATATATATGAATAAAATTGTACGATGTCAGTAATTATATCAAAACGATTTTTAAGAGCAGTGTCACATTTTAAATCTATTAATTCTAATTGTATATCTGCGGAAACAATATTAATATCAACAGTAAAAGGTGTCATAAAAATAAGTAAGTCTTCTTCTAAAACATGCATTTTCCCAAACCGACAATCGAATTCATTATGTAATAATTGAAGTGAATTTATATATTCTTCATATTGTTTATCTTGAATGTGCATGGCAACAGATAATAAATTTGAAAAATGCAACAATTGTCGAGATTGAAATTGATTGATCCATAAATTAAGTTTCATTTTAAAAGATCTAATTTGATCAAACATATGAATAATTAATTTATCTTTGCCTTGTAGAGAGTAATTTAATGTATTTAAATGATTAGTGATATCCGCAAGAAAGACGAGATTAGCAATCCAGGAAGGCTGTGATAGTTCAGGCACAGACTTATCTTTCATTTCTAAAAATATAATTATTTCTTCGCGTAAATGAAAGAAACGCTGAAGAGTTTTACCTCGACTAAGCCGTGTTTCGCAAAAATAGGAGATATCGGTATAATCTGACTTTAAAGAAGATAAAAATTCGCGAAATTGACGATGATTCAATCCAGTAGTTCTAATAAAATTTACAACTTTGATTATAATTTTCATTACTTCGTCATACTTTAAAGATTTTGCACATAATGTCTCTTGATGGATGATACAATGGAATGTATTTCTTGTTTTGATTGTGCTAGTTTAGACTTTAAACGTCCTACGAAGCCCATATTGTATCCAATCATTGCTGCAGCACCATCAGTAGCAACTGAAGTTAATTTATCCCAAGATAGATTTATGTTTTCTATTGCTTCTCCAACATTAAACAATATATCTTCTCCAGTTGTAGTACCTTTCAGAGGTATTATATTTAAAAGTTCCTCAGTAATAGAGAGGTTGCTATCCACACCACAAATAAAAATTGCCAATTGTGTAGTATCAATGATATCAGTACTCTCGTCGAGAGCTAATGAAAAAGCAATAAAATTGTTTGCTTTTAGTACCAATTGTCGCTCGAGATTTTCAGCTAATTTTTCAATGCGACGTACTACAGTTCGAGAAAAGAGACTAATTGATTTAAATTTATTAATATCATTAGGATATATTGTTTCTGCGATAATTTCTAAATATTATTTGACAAATGGACCAATGCTAAATGGACGTGATTCACGTGCAATAAGATGAGCAATTTTGTAACTGGCATACAATGCAGGCTCATTTAATTTCAATTCTTCTCCCTGTATTAGAATAATATCTTTATTAAATGTAATGTACCTGATAAAAAATTTTTTATGTAAAAACATATATATATATATATATTATATATATAATATTATATATATTATATATATATTATATATATATTATATATATATATTTATACATGTTTATATGCATATATTCTTATACGAAAAATTTTTTACCGGGTATAATTAAATATAATGAATTAAATTAAAACTGACTACAGTAAAAAATGCATATTTTATATTATAATAGTATGTATATTATAAAAATTACTTTATTATTGGAAACAGCTGATTTTAAATCGTGTAAAAGTTGAATTTGCTCCGGTCCTTCTATCTTGTCATAAGTGACTCCATGTTTTGTGTTATAATGTCTTCTGACATTATATTTCTTTGAATTCATAATGGTTCCACAGATCAAACATTGCGCTTGATTATCAAGCTTTATTATGAACCACTTCTCTTCCCATGAAGAACTATCCGAACTTGAACTTAAGGTTCTTTTCCTTTGATTATCCATTACACACGTTAAATTATAAGATTGCAAATGTGTCTGACTATTCTAGACAAGAGACAATTTGATTATACTCTTGCTTAGTTATTGTTTTTCTTTTATTTTGAGCCTTTAGCAGATTAATATTAGCAGATGTTTATTTTGTTGAAATTGTTGGAAGTTTTCTTCGCAGAAAAAGGATTATTCTTCTGGATTTTAAAATATAATTTTAAAGCGCTAAGTTAAACGTGATATATGTATTCATAATTTTATGATTGTATTCTAAGTTTATATTTTAATACATTGTTATTGTTTATATTATTGTTTTATTTTCTTTGTTATATTTAAATTTTTGTTAAACATATTTAAATGTATTAATTATATAATTTTTAATTTAGCACAAATTTTGACAACTTACAATATTTAAAAATAGAGCATTTTAATTAAAATTTTCCTATAATGAATGCTTATTATTATTATTGTTAGGACAATCAAAACATGCTAGAGCATATTTCTTTATTTGACTAATAAAAAAATTAACTAGATATAAGTTGAATTCATAAAAATTTATGCATTTTAAGTCCTATATATATTACAATATATATATATATTTGCATATTTCATCTTTAAATGATTTAGCTGAACTGTTATAAAAAAATTTTATGATGTTACAAAGATTCAAGTACTAGTAGTTTAAGACTACACTATCGTTCATATATACACGCAACGCTATTTTTGTAAGTGTGAAATGCGGAACTTTATCCCAAGGTACTAAAAATATTAGATACGCTCCTGAGATGTGCACACAGGCGAGCGCTCGCGGGCTCGATTTTAGAGTTTTAGAGTTTTGGGTTACGTTGTGCACGTGTGTCTCTCGCGATACGTACTTTCTGCGATTACGTCGTTGCTATCATCACTATTTCTTTTTTTTTTTTATTTATCTTGACGTTATTTCTCAAAACAGCCTGGGCCCATAACCTGACAGAATTTGATAATCAGGGAAGAAAGAAAACTCACACGTTTTATCTGCTTGAGATATCTTTTCGAAAGCGGAAGTTAGGATCCATAGTTTTTATTTTTTGTAACCAAGTAACCAAAAGAAAAAAAAAGAAAACAGGGCGCGCGCAAATACAAAATAAAGAGCAAAATTCTATTTCATTTTACATCTTTCTCCTAACAAAATGTATACAAAGAGTCTTATTATTTTATTCTTCCATTACATCTTCGTAAAGAAACTATACATGTATGGTAACTACGATGAAATTTATAATAATATATAAAATGTATAAAACTACAGAAAATACGTATGTACATACGTATAAAACATATCTACATATCTACATACATATGTATATATATATACGTATAAAACTACAAGAAATACATACGTACATACGTACATACATATGTACATATGTACATATATATATATATATATATATATATATATATATATATATAAACTGTATATATAAAAATATAAAAAATATATATACATGTATATATTACAAAGGTATCTGCCAATGTCCCTCACGGTAACGTCTCTGTCGAAATCCAGTACGATATATCGTTTGTCATCGTATGGACTCAGAGCAATTTTCGATTTAGACACCGTTTATACTTTGTGTAGTTTTGATCTTGTACATGACTGACGAGTCATTTTGATCTCTTCAAACACCGCGTGTAATCATCGAAGGTTATTGTTCACCCTATGATGTTATTCTTTACACATTTCGCCTTTTTAGTGTCCTTTTTCCACCTTCACCGCGTACATCTTCGTTCTGAGTCCGACAATTCCGTCATTATCGCACTGTTATTCTCATCCTTCATTAGGCCGGATACTTTTTATTCACGAGAGGCATACCATACGCGTTGTCCGTCGGATAATCGCTTGTATCGAATCTAGCAATATCGCGTTTCGTAACGTCTTGTAAACGTCATCGCACTCGATGTGGTATATGAGACTGTTTGTGTCGGTGTATGTACATAATTTTGTATTTGTCGCGATACAATGGTAACATATACTCGTGATGAAATTCGTACAAACAGATTTTCGATATGTCAAGTATACACATATCCACGTAAATCGGCTTATTGAAATTCATCTTGAGTTTACGGCAGTTCGATGGCAATTATAATAAATTTTCCGCAAAGACACTGCGGCTGTGGAAATTTGATTTCACGATCATTGCCTCCGAACGATATGGTCCGTCCCATTTCGTTATTAGTTTTACATCGATTTCGAACATTTTCCATCATTTTGCCGAATACCGCATTGTTCATCAATTTATACAAAATTTTTTCGAAATTATTTTTTGCGCATCTTCTAAACTATGTATTCAGTTCGATGTAAGCACGAAGTCAGGCGGATTAAACGAATTGTAATGCCTTTACGATACGAAAACCGTGGCGCATGCCCTGCTACAGGTTGCGGTAGTGGATGACGTATCGCTTCTTATTGTATAACGTCGCGACAAATTTATCCTGCCGCATGCCGGATGGCTTATCGCGCGTTGGGCAGAAAAGTAGATCGGTGTGTCAGTCGTGTAGATGATGCGGATACTCGAAATCAAGAATATAACTTCAATAATATAACGTATAGGCGAATCCGAATCGCGCTCGCATCAAAGTTCGCAACGTTTTCGACCCATCGAAATGCGGCATAGAGCAGCGGTTAACATATCGCCCATCCGTGATTGTTCGTAATGCATTAAATACGACGACGGTTTCGACGAGTACGAACGTATGTATTTGTTATTGATTTGTGCGTATCTACCAGAACACTGACTGAAATCGCCGCGTATACCACGCTTGATAAACATAACTAAATATCGATGTTAGTAAACAACTCAAATTATACGCGCGTGTGTTTCAACATGGCGTCCTACCTGAAATCTGCCCAAGTGTAATAATGCGTGGGATCGAGATTGTAACTTTGGATGCAACTTTCGCTGAAATTTTCGATAATGTCGGTCACAGTAACGGCCTGTAAGGTGGCAATGATCGCGTACCTGCGTCCGACGCAAATGGTTTCTCGCAAACGCTTCGCGTTACGGTATACTTCCCACTGTTATTTGGCAATGTTTCTATGAGCACATTCGCGGGTAACAAAAATTTTACGCGATGCGTCAAGTCTTCGAGTTGTCGAACGAACTATGCAATGCAGTCCTCACTGCAATGAAACCGATATGTCGATAACGCGTCGTCGTACAAGCATCGCATATAGTATCTTACGCTAAATACTTAGTGCTGCTGCTGATACGTGTCTTCCCTCTCCGATTCCATCCTTCGCAGTATGCACTCCAGATCTGCGTAGACGATAAATGGAAGTCATTCTTTATTGCAGTAGTTTTTGAACTCGAGCCACTTGTCGTCCTCGCTCAGCAGTCAGATGGCGCAGTCGTTCATCCGTTCTCAATCCACCATATGCGACTGCAATTTCTCGGATGAACTAATGTAAACATCTATTTAAATTAACAATTATAAAATATTTTTACAATTTATTAAAATGTGTGTATATACGTACCGGTCACAAAAGTATTTCTTGTGTTCTTTTCTATTCAGTTGCGAGCTCATGAGGCGAGACAAGTTTTTGATGCACGCGAAGTGCCCCGCGTTGTCGTTACGCGGATCTTTCACGTACAACAGATTTGTTTCTCCATCTTCTTTTCTGTCAGAAATATCAGGAGAATCTCCTATCCCTTGATATCATAGACGTTAATGGAGATGTCGTTGAGATATTTAAACTTTTTAATTTGGTCCATCGTTATTGGAAACGTAATGTCTTGGTGATTCAAGATCGTCATATAATGTGAATATGACGATTCCCGATCTGTATGCCTTTTGGTCGGACGCAAGGCTGCAACCATCAATCAAACATGCATTGTTTATTGCACGTTAATCGCCGCTTCTTCTTTTTAATTTCTCACGGTAACTGAATGTAATGTCTCGCGTAAAGGATTATACTTATTTATATTAATTGTTAAATTTTATATACACGATAACGCCCACCCGTTATTGCGTTCCTGATTCCTTTAGAGATACTAGAGTAGGCTCGATAACTCGCAATTTATATCATTTAAGTAAATCGCAAGTAAATCATAATTCGTATCATTTAAGTAAATCGCAAATAAATCGGATGAACGAAACAATTCATAGTTTCTCATATTGACACTTCTGTTTGCATGTTTGTCATCCTCAACAAATTCATCGTTAGACACTGTATTCACTTTAATATTGTCATATGTCCGCATGACACTTTGCATACGTTTGAGCACAATGTCCCTCGAATCTTCGAAAAATTGACCAGGTTCGATATGCTTAGACTTTATTATCACACCAGTCAATATACAGTTTTCAAACGCGTATCAATCTCTTGCCAAACGAGAGATTTATTATTGTCAGTAGTACTCACGTACTCGGCACTGACGTGCAGGAAACGTCTTTCTAATTGAATCTATGTACCCACGAGTCGCGCGATTTTCGCCACCACAGATTGTTTATTTCCAACAGTGAGTCGAGAACGCTTATTAATACGACTGAGTTCTTCGAGCTGCTCGATGTACTCGTCGCATCGTTGTAGCCACGTGAAGCACTCCACTAAAGTAGCGACCTGGCTGCACTGCTCCAGCAGCTCGCGTTCCACTCGCTCGAGGTGTTTCATATTTTTTTTTATATCACGTCACACTTCCACGGAGCACTTGCATGTAAATTGTTTACAATATGGTCTTTCTTACTTGGTGCAAATTGGGTACATGTTGCATGGAATTATTATATATACAGACTGTATGCAGTTGGAGCAAGACCGACTGTTTAACGCATCAAAAATATCTTCGTGCTTCCTAAGGACATACATTACGCCAATATCAGTGTTAATCAGACGAATGTCCTCTGATCACTGATGCAATCACCTTTGTCAGATAATGCGTGCTCTTCATCGAAAGACTCTTCATTCTCAATATCAATGTTCGTTTCTTCTTCTTCAAACACTTTGTTCACTATATTCGCGACGTCTTCAAAGTCCATATTTTCGATATTTTTAATCACAATATTCGCACGGTCAGTCATTTTTTTCTCACAGTATCGCGATCAATTAATTAGACTTTCCAAGACTAATTAATAACTTTCTACTGTGAACTCGCGTGCCCAATGATCTACTATATGTCGTCTGCAATTTCATTGTCCCTTTGTCGAAATCGAAATATGGTCATAGATTTTCCGAGTCGCAATTTTGTTTATAGCAGCCCAACTTTCTCGTTTTTTCAGCCCAGTTTTTTCTTTGGTAAGATTGTTAGATTTGATGACTGCTTGTAACGCAACTCGCTTTCTTATACGGAATGGGAAATGCCACAGATGAGTCATTCTTTTTACATTAAGTTGAACTTTATTCTTGGACACACAATTACATATTAACTTTACATATTCACATTAATAACATATTTGACAAACTATTTACACTATTTACAGTTCTGCATGTTCCACGTTCTTGTGAAGAAAATATGTGATTATGCAATGAACAACCGCAAGTGCTTCAACGATTTTCGAAGCAAGCCACTTCGATATAATCGCGCGAAAAGAAAAAACGGAGTGATTACTGACAGCGAGTGTGCTTTAAGATCTGAAGAGAGATTTCGCCGCGCTCTCCGAGCGCGTCATTTTTATATCGATATAATTCTAGATTGTTCCAATTTTTACGACACTTTCGACTTCTTTGTTTCAGAAAATCTATATAATCTACTATATCAGTTGTTAATCAAGTTGTTTGTGAACAACTTGCGGAAGATAGCTGTTGGCAATCGCTAATTGGTCTCGCCGTTTTGAATCCGTCACTGAGATTCAGTGTTAGCGTGGCAACACGCGTGTAATTGCGCCACACTAATTGGCGCGCATCGGTATACGAAGTAGCATACGATATTCGAGTTGCGAGTATGATAAAAGGAGGCGAGTTAAGTGTTTACAACTCAACTTTTGCTGATATTTCATAAAATTATCACGAGATGGTATCAATTATTTTGCCTCATACTCCCAACTTCAAACAATGATCCTTCTTTTAAAGACAGCATAACTTGAAGATGACAATTGGAATAATATCAATCGATCTCCGGATAAGAGTTATTTTTGTCAATCTTTACATCAAATCTTTATATTAGGGAACACAACTCCGATGATCTTGATCTTGATATATGTTATAGAAATGAGGGTACTGATCAACTTTTCCTTATAACTTAATTGGCGATCTCGTATAGTTTTTGAGATATACTTATATAAATGTTAGTAAATTTTTACATTAGGGGACATAGCTCCGATAATCTTGAACTGGACATATATTGTCACACTTTCCTGAGTAACAATCAAAAGATTTTAACCAGTAGTTATTGTTTATTAAAAAGTTATTAAATAGTGTTATATAGTGTTATAGTTGTTAAATAGTGTTTATAATTATTGAAAAATAAATACATACATATATTGGATATCAACCGAGTTACATTATCTATTATCGACCGAGAGCGTGGAAATTGAAATCTATCGCGCTTGGACAGAGGGCCTAAAGGACGTGTAGCGAGAGATGAGACAGTTATACAGTGAGAGCATAAGGCAGAGACAGTTATACAGTGAGAGCATTGAGATGATGAGTAAAAAAGAGAAGCAATTCTTGTCCTCATCCCTAGCGATCCCTAACATATTGGCGCGATAGGACGAACCAAATTCAAATAGCAGAAAACATTATAATATGAAATTGATACAGCGCAGCAACTCAAGCAGTAACGGACGCAGTCACGAATCTGTTGCAGTTACAGGTCCAACAAAGAAATACAGAAACAATGGCGGAAGTAAAGCAGGTTCTGTCGGAAACGGAAATTTTTAACCAGTTAAATTCTCGCATTGAGAAATACACGTACAAGACAGTGGAGGGAACAAAACCATTCCACAAGTGGTTAAAAAGACACGAATATATATTAATAAAAAAAGCGGAGAAGTTTCCAGAAGAAATGAAAATACGATTAATTATTGGGAAGCTGGGACAAATAGAGTTCGATCGACTTACGAATCATGTACCGAGGGATCCGGTTAAAATGAGGCAGATCGAGGTAATCGAGAAATTAAAAAAACTGTACGATGACGAGAAACCAATACGCGGCGTCAAATAGAAATTCTAAATTTTCGGTACGACAAGAATCTACTAATTCACGAACATATCGATCGTATAAAGCAGCACAGAATTTGATCGAGCTAGCTTAACGGACGATAAACTTAGGGTTCTGTTACTATTGCAATCACTCTGTTACTCTAGCGATAATAAAAATCTAAAAAGGACAGCCTTACGAACGATAGAAAGAAACGCTAACGCTACATTAATCGATGTCGCAAAGGAACTCGAGGCACACTTGTGCAATAGCTTAAAAACTCTCGAAGATCCAACAAATACAGTAGACCTCGTAAACGCGATTCACACGAAGTCTCAACAACCTAGTCAGAAACATGCAAAAGACAGAAGCGTAAATTTTTCTGCACATAAACATACAGTAAGATGTAACGACTGTGGAAATGCACACCTTCGTACAGAAATGTCCCTATCTAGATCGTATTCGTATCTGCAACAAATGTAAAAAGAAAGGGTACTTAGCGAAGGTTTGCCGATCTGTACTCAAATGGAAACCTAACCTACAAAATAATCTTTTGGCTATTAAAACACTTTCTAGCATACAGAGAAAAAGACGCATTTACGTACAGGTCATAATAAACGGCAATCCAGTGACTTCAACATGACACAGGATCAGATATCACAATAATTGGGAAGCAGCGATGTAGTAACCTAGGAAAACTCAAATTATGTAAGGGTGAGACTGTTCAACACGCAGACAGTAGAGATTTCAGTACGATTGATTATTTCACAGGAACCGTGGAATTCCAAGGCCGCAAGGATAAGGCGGAAATTCATGTCGCTACTCGAAATGAAATTAATCTTTTAGATCTCAATACAATGCATTAAACTTATAGGAGATACTATTGACCCATAGACAATCGGAAGCAGTCAAAGCTACCTACAAAACGAGATGTAGTCAAGGTGTTGAAATGTGAGAAGAATAATGACTACACCAAGCTTTTGGATTATGAAAGACTGAAAGAGAAATTTTCAGAATTATTTTCCGATGATCTAGCACAGTGCAAAAACTTTGAGGCACATCTCAAATTGGCTCAGGATGCGGAACCTGTGCCGTATAGACCCGTGCCCTACGCAATACTCCAACCGTTAAGAGAGGAAATTGATCAATTAGTAGCAGCTGATGTCCTTGAACCAATAGAGTTAATAGATTGGTCAACGCTAATTGTGATCGTAAAAAAACCAAATAGTGGAATTCGATTATGTGGTATTTAACAGGACTAAACAAGGCTCTAATCGATAATAATTTTTGCCAAATGTGAAAAATGTATTTTCTATACTAAACGGAAACCGTTTCTTCAGCCAATTGGATTTGAAGAATACATACCTCCAAATTGCAGTAGCGGAAGAAGATCGAAATGTGACGATCATCACGACACCCAAGGGACTATTTCGACATAAACGCTTACCATTTGAAATCAAAACCGCGCTAGCAATTTTTCAGTGAGTAATGGACCAGACTTTAGCGGGCATTAACGGAAGCCTGGCGTACCTAGATGACATCCTAGTGGCGGGAGGAACGTGCGAGGAACATGATCAATAGCTAGAGGAGACTCTTAGACGTCTACAAACAGGAGGATTTCGTTTAAATTTGTCAAAATGCCAATTTAGAAGAAGCGAAATCAAGTTCTTAGGAGTCATTGTGAATAACGAAGGAATCCAAATAAATAGTGAACACACCAAAGCAATCGTTAAAATGCCTGCACCTCAAAATGTAGTCGAAGTAAAAAGTCTACTTGATATGGTAAGTTTGTACCACACTTACATAACCTTAAAGAATATTTAGAAGAAGTTTAGAAGAACTAGGAAGAACATTCTCTGGAATTGGGGGCACAGACAAAAACTAAAGCTGTACAGAAAATTAAAAAGATCATGCTGAGTCTAATGTTATTAGAACATTACGTTCCAAAAAAACTTTTATTGTTGCAGCAGACGCTAGTGCAACGGGCATCGGAGGAGTACTATTACAGAAAGACAGCAAAGGCCAAGAAAAAGCAATATATCACATGACTCAAAGCTTAACTGACACGCAGAGGAATTACTCGCAGTTGGAAAAGGGCTTTAGCATTGGTAACAGCAGTAGAAAAATTTTACAAGTTTATCTGGGGTCGCAAATTCATATTTCGAACAGATCACAAACCACTTTTGGCTCTGTTACGCATGGACAACAGTAAGGGATTCCAACCGATGACAGCGGCCCGATTTAAACGATGAGCAATTCGACTGTTAGGATATGACTTTGAAATTGAATATGTATGTACTAAGGATTTCGGTGAAGCAGATGTACTATTGCGATTAATAAATAAATTTCGTGAGGACAACGCTGAAGAATTAAAAGTTGCTTGTATTAGGACTACAGAATTAGAAGTGAATCAGCTGAAAGAATTGATTACACAAAAATTCGGTTATAAACTTCGATAGAGATTAAAGGGTGAAACTCAGAACGATTTAGAACTAAAAGCGGTCATGGAAGTTTTACAATCGGGAGAAAAAAGATAGAAAAGAAGGATATTTCCTCAAGCTTTAGTAAATGTCACAACAGATTGAGCATTGTGGACGATATGTTAATGTTTGAAGACAGAATTGTTATCCCGAAAACGATGAGAAAGGAAATTTTGAAGACTCTACATCGCGGACACCCGGGTATGCGACGGACAAAATAGTTAGTTCGGGAGTTTGTATATTAGCTTGGAATGATGAAGGAAATCGAAGGATATATACAAAGGTGCAATCCTTGTGCACTGACGCAGAAATTACCCATCAAAACATCGCTCAGTCCGTGGCCCATGGCAAGTCGGCCAGGAGAACGGGTTTACATAGACTATGCGGAGCCGAAAAACAATCTCTACATTTTAATTTTTGTAGATTCATTCTCCAAATTCATCGATGTTGCAATCACACCGATCATTTCAGCCGAACGAACGGCAGAGATTTGCCGAGAAATGTTCTCACGTTACGGTCCGCCAGAAATACTGGTAAGCAACAATGGCACACAATTTATCACTAATTGTTTTTCTAATTTGTGTAGGGAAATAAATATAACGCCTATTTTCTCGCTGGCGAACGGAATTGCACTTTTTATATAGTCATCGATACATATTAAACAATCCGGAAGGAAAATCACCCGCAGAGCTGTTCTTGGAAAGGTCACCACTGACCGCATTATTGCCAACGAATACAGAACTCATATCATTAACAAAGGTAAACGAAGAGAAGATGGAGCAACAATTCAATCGCCATCACGGAGCACGTAAAAGAAGTTTAAAAATAGGCGACAATGTGACATAAATCTCAAAGGAGATAACGCGAGCTAGGTACATTAAACCGTTGGATCTCAAAGAACATCGTAAAGGTATAAATCTCGAATGGTCAGATGGTGCGAAGATACATAAACCATGTATAGAAAGGAGGGAACGAACTACTGGCAAAAGAGGGTGACTAACTACATATTAACACTGAAAGATTCACCATTACGGAAGAGTCAACCAGAAAGAGAGTCAAGGAATGAGGGTAACCGAGAATGCAGTGGAAGCAGAAAATACTAATCCAATAGGGGCAGGATAATAATTCAACACTAGCCCGATAATTCATTAGATAATTCAAAACTAGGGACAATAATTCAAGAACTAGCCCATACTAGACAAACCCACGAAACGCCACGACGATCATGCCGTGAACTCAACCCCGACATTTAAATCTCGATTCTAATGCCAAAACCCTATTCGTATTTATAATGTAAAAGGGGGAGATGTTGGATATCAATTGGGTTACATCTATTATCGACCGAGGGCACGGAAATCGAGATTGATCGCGCTCGAATCGGACAGAGGGCCTAGAGGGTGTGTAGCGAGAAATGAGAGAGACAGTTGTACAGTGAGAGCATAATAATAAAGTTGAGACATGTTGAGTAAAAAGGCGAAGCAATTCTGGTCCTCGTTCCCCAATACATAGCTAATAAAACATACGTCGATCCCCAATACATAGCTAATAAAACATACGTCGTTCCGACCTTATATTAGGTCATTCTCAGTGTGATAAAAATTGAAATTAATCGAAAACAAGACGAATAAACAAAACGATCTTAACAATACACGTCAATATATAAGGAAATTTCACGGATTAGATATATTCCGTTGGTAAAAATTGTAAAAATTAAAAAAAAATTAAAAATCATAGTTACAAATTAAAATTGCGTGCGGACATAAATTACACATTATTTGGCGCAGTCATCAATAAAATAAGAGTCGGGTAACCAAAATTCTGCCTCGTGATACAGTAAATTGACGCTAAAGTAGATATTGCGTCAAAAAACCTGTGCAACAGCATCGTGGCATATCTTTAAGCAAAGGATACTATATTGTAATACAATGCGAAGTCACAATTAAGAATTGATTGTTGATCCTGAATAATCAAATAAACAATAATGACTAGTAAACGTTGACCAACATCAAGAAAATAATTGAAAAAGAATGGTAATAACATATAAAAAATAAGAAAAGATGTGATAATAAAGATGATCAAAATTGTGAAAAACAATTATATTACCTTGGAGATCGGAACCAAGTTATAAGTTAAAAAAATCGGAAAAGACAATGTAATATCGTCAAATTATATATCAGTTACGAACTCTACAAAAGAATAAGACTCGACCTTGCACAAAATAAAAGTAACATGATTAAGAAGTAATGTAATGTTAAAGTGGGGAGGGGGGAGAAGTTCTACTTCTATTAAAAATCCACAAATCAGGTTTTCCGTTATGAATAAATAATAGTCTCCTCTATAAATAATCTTTTATATCCTCTAGCTTCCTTTTTGCATTCCATCATCTTCCAAAGTATGATGGATTCAGCAAGCAGATTTGTCATTTGCATATCTCAAAGAACCGCTAGCGAATCGTCAGGCTAGTTGCACACAGGACGCGGCAAAGCGGCAATGCGGCAACGCGGTAAACGTAGCTGATCACCGTTTTGTTTTCTGATATAAAACTTCGTACATATCAGAAAACAAGACGGTGATTGACTACCGCGTTTGCCGCTTTGCTGCGTCCTGTGTGTAACCAACCTCAGGCGACAACCGAATTCTCTAAAGTCATTCTCAAAGGTCATTCTAAATTCAAACGAGGACGACTGTTGAAAGTAAGGTCAGCTCCAAAATACTTCACAATTCGAGAACAATCTTGAGAAGCTCATCAAGGTTTGGATTTAAATCGGACGAATTCATTCAGTCGACGCAGGAAAGTACCTATTCATTGCATCACTAATAATTTATCATTCGCAATGGCTCGAGAAGCACAGACGCAAACTGCACAAGCGCAAGCTGCACAGATTGTTATATTAAAGAAAAAACGCACTATGATAAAATCAGCATGCACATGTATGAAGAATTACGTTGATTCGATGACGGAGCTATCGGATGAAATAATTGCAAGTATAGAAGAACATAAGAAAAAGTTATCACTTTATTGATTGATCGAGATTACGATCGAGCGCAGTCTGAGTTGGAGACGCTTTGTGACGGAGAAACAGATGATCGTATTTCATTTAAAGAAATGTATTTTAGTTTAACAGCCAAATTAAAGCATAATTTGCAATGCGTCTCCGGTTAATACAACGTCAACTATGTCGTCTGTCTTTTCTGTGGTTGGAGCGACTCCAATTGTCATATACATTTGCCTAAATTGAATTTGCTAAGATTTTTGAGAAAATTTCCTTTTTTTTCCTTTTTTTGATATGTTCAACGCGGTAATAAACGATATTCATAATCTAACTAATATTCAAAAGTTTAAAATCGTCCATCACAGGCGATGCTTCTGACGTGATTCAGTCGTTAGAATTATCAAATCAAGATTATTAAATAGCATGGACTTTGTTACAGTGGTATGATAATAAGCGCATAGTTGTACAGACGCATTTGCGAGCCTTGTTCGAATGTTTCGCAAGAAAACGAGAGTGAGTTGCGTCGAATCACGGACGGAGCGGTAAAGTATATGCGCGTATTAAAAGCTTTACAACGTCTTACTGATACATTGGACGATATAATCATTTATTTGCTCGTATCGAAACTAGACACCGTGACATCGCGAGAATGATAAAATTCTCAAACAGACAGAGTATTGCCCACGTTTACTCAATTGTTAGATTTTTTAATCATTGATGCCAAACATTGGAGGCAACCGAGGGCTTTCGCGGCGCGCCAGTGGATACGCTAAAAGAATTTTCGTGTACATGCGGTTCGTATTCTATCGATGAATAAATTTGTGAGACACATTTTATTAATAACGTAGCAAGAAATTCAGATGGACGAATCATAGTAAGGCTTCCTATTAGAAAAGATAAATTGAGTATGCTCAGCGATTCACGCAGCATAGCTTTACGTTGTTTTTATAATGTAGAAAAAAGATTGATTCGCGATTCAAGTTTAAAATTACAATACAATCAATTTATGCACCAATAAATCTATCGCTTGGTCATATGACGTTATTAAATTCTGAGAGCAAGAATAACGAAGAATTACCTGCATTACATTTTATTTGCCTCATCATTGCATTTTAAGGCCCGCAAGTGAGACAATCAAATTGCATGTTGTCTTTGATGGATCGTGTAAAAGATTAACAGGTGTATCACTTAACGACGTTTTGATGATAGGTCCGACAGTGCAACAGAACTTGATTTCAATTCTGTTGCGATTTAGAATGTTTAGATTCGTTTTCACTGCGGACTATTGTTAAGATGTATAGATATTGGTAGATCCTCAATGGAACATACGCAATTACAACGCATTCTTTGACGAGACAATCCATCGCTTGATATCCAGACATATGAACTATCCACAGTTATTTATGTATCTACACGATTAAGTAATTTGGTTGAGTTATATGAAAGGGAGTATCCTATTGGTGTCAGGCATCGCGATTTTTATGTTGATGACATCCCGACAGGTGCAGACACATTAGATATGATAATAAAAATACGCAACGAAATCATCAGTCTTTTAAGTCAGGGTTCATTTCAATTGAGCAAATGGTCAGCAAATAATATTAATATATTAAATCATGTGTACGAACACATGTGTAAGAATGTGTAAGAACATGGACTTAATAAAAATCGATAATGACGCTACTTCACGAATTCTCGGCGTTCTTAGGAATCCATCTACCGATACCTTTAATTTTAATATTGAATTAGAACTATCTACGGTTCGAACTACTAAGCATACGATTTTATCACACATTGCAAAATTATTCGATCCAATCGGCTTGCTGAGGCCAGTAATTATTACTCTAAAATTATTAATGCAAGAAATTTGGCAGCTAAGAGTTCACTGGGATGAATCAGTTCCGTTAAACATTTAAAATTGTCTATATTAAAAAGTCAATTGTATGATTTAAACAATTTAATCATACCACGTTGCATCAAGTCTTATAGCGATTTCAAGGATATTCAAGTACATAGATTTTGTGATGCCAATCAAGTGTTTTTGGTGCGTGTATTTATATTTGATATAAAATCGCAGATAAAGGATTTCATAGCAATTTGTTATGTTCCAAAAGTAGAGTCGCACCATTAAAAACTATTTTTCTTCCTTATTTGGAACTTTGTGTGGCATTATTGTTAACACAATTGCTCGGAAAAGTAAATTTATCTTTTGAATTAACAGCGAATGAAACTGTGTTGTTAGAGTCTACCATTGTGTTGACATGGATTTCATCATGTTTAAGGAAATGGGCTTCGAATTGCGAATCGCATTGGCAAAATACAAAAATTGACGAATGGCGCAGTTTGGCGTCAAGTTCCGTCAGCTGAGAATCCGGCAGATTTGTTGTCTTGTGGTATAAGTCCACATGAGTTAATTGATTCTTCGTTGTGGTGGCATGGACCGAATTTTTTAAAAACAAAGAATATTTGCTAAACACATGGCTACTTCGGTCAGAACTTGCCCTACCAGAATTACGAAAGATAATCATGACTGTCACATGTAATTCCATAACAGAACTTTATAAATTTTCAAATTTAAGTAGAATCTGTTGAATCTTGGCTTATTTAAGATTTCGTAAGTCATTGACGAAATCAGATTTTTTTGTGTCACATGGAGAGATTACGGAGGCATTGACCATTTTACGCCGAACAATGCAAAAGGAAGTATTTCCTAATGAGTGTAAGCCTTTGGAAGGGGGAAGCGCTTTTACTTCTTCAAGTTCGCTCATTTCATTGTTGCCGTTTATGGACTGTGGTTTAGTTCGTGTTGGGGGGAGATTGAAACATTCTCGGTTGTCATATGATGCATCCAATTCTACTTCCAAAAAATCATAGACTCACACAAGTGATTATAGAAAGAGAAGCCTGAACGCAGGATTGCAGGGTACCATAGCCACAGTTAGGCAGAATTTTTGGCCTCTATTCGTTCAATCACTCGAAGGATTATCAAAATTGTATCATTTGTTTTAAACACAGAAACCGGTAACATCAAAAGCACAAATGAGAGTTTTGCCGTCTCCGAGAGTAACACCATCACGTCCATTTTCATATTATGGTGTGGACTGTTATATCCGAGCTTCAAAAGAAGAGAAATTAGATCAAGAGAAAGAACTCGGGTAGACGTAAGGAACTGCTTTCTATTCTCTCAGGTCGCCGTTGAGGTGTTGAACGCACCTTTTGCACAGGGGTCGATGACGCTATAACACCTTACACTAGAAAGGTCGGTGATCCGCTTTTGGTCAGAGAACCGAATCTTTTTAACCTGGGATAAGACCTCGTGCGATCTTCGGGGCTCGGGAATTGACGAGGTTTAAATAATTTAAACGTAACTCAGTTTAACAACAATTTAATAAGTAAAAGAAAGAAAAGAAATACATAAATGGAGCTTGAGTTTACATTCACATCTAATAACAATACTAATTATTCAAGATTAAGAAAACAGACATGAAAATGACATGGATCTAAATTACGCGGTACAAAAGCGTAGATGCTATTAAATACGTGAAAATTTTATAACGATACATAATCGTGACTTCGCGATTTACAAGATTTCTATTCGAGATGAGATAGGAATTTCGTTATGATATTAACATATCAATAGGGCGAACATATCGATAGGATCGGGCGCAAGATGTGGCGGAGAATTAGGATGCGCTCTGGAGAAGCATTTAGCGGGTACAAGATAAGGAAGAGGGTCATGAGAAATGTACATAGGGATAGTGTGATGGGATTGGTGTTTAGAGATTTCCTCCCAAAATTCGGGTGTAGGTTTAAACCGGCGTTTTATGTAAAAGAGTCCCGGAGGTACGGGGGATTGAAGGAATTGTCGGACAAGGTTGTAGAATTTTTCCAAATCGAAATTTTTTGGAGTACACTGCACTCGAATTCTGCCGCGGAGCGGAGAGCGGTGGTAGTCTTCTAACGTTAGGATTGCGAGCTTAAGTTCCACCTCAATTAGGTGTTCCGTGAGCTGGACGGCGCGTTCATTTTCGTGACGAGCTTATTTTGCTTCTCCCGAAGATGTCTTAACGCCCGTTTGTTCGGTTCTTTGCGGTGTTGGCAGATATTATCGTTTGGTCCACTATCAAAATGTAAAATAGAATTAGAGAGGGGGTTTTCAACGAGGTAAAAATATTAAGGAGTCGGGCAAGACAGCTTCACCGAATTAATCGGCGGCTTGCCAATTTTAATGGAGCAGTAGTTGGAATTAGGAAATGAATTTTCACCGAAAATATCAACGGCATGCGAATTCTATGGATTCGCAGCTGGAGTGTGGGGATGATTTAAGGAAGGAAAAAAAATTAAAATGTTTCATATCACGCCGGGGAATGCCGATCTCCATACACTCAGACAATGAAACTACGTTCATTGGTGTATCGCGTCAATTAGCAAAATTCTACAATGACTTTCTTAAAACAAAACAAACCCAAGAAAGAATAAAATAATTTTTACGCGAATTAAAAATATCTTGGCAGTTCATTCCTTCTAATGCTCCACATTTCAGTGGACTTTGAGACCGCGATTAAATCAGTGAAGAAGCACTTGCATCGAGTCGATAATGCACATCTTACATTTGAAGAATTACAGATAGTATTGTGCGAAGGCCGTACTTAATTCTTGACCGTTAACTATGTTAAGCTCAGATCCGAATGACTTACGCTATATTACTCCCGGTCATTTTTTAATTGGTGATGAACTGAAGTTTTTTATGCCATGATTTAGCAGACATCAACGAGATTCGCCTCTGTTGGCAACGAGTGGAGCAACTCCGACAACACTTCTGGAATCGCTGGAGCTTGGAATACCTCAATCAATTGCAACAACAAAAATGGATGGTCAATAAAGGTGACCGACTAAAACCTGGACAAATCGTGTTGATTAAACAACAAGGACTTTCACCATTTTAATGGGTCATTGGCCGAATTGAAAATATCCATCCAGGAGAAGATAGAGTTGAAGATCTGCGTCTATAAGAACTACCAAGAGCTTAATTTTTCGCTCATTATCAAAATTGTCAATTTTGCCAGTCGACCAGAGGATTATCTTAAATTAGATCATATTTATCAATCACATTGTTGTAATGACTTGTATGTTAACTATTGACATAATTATTCTTATTTTATTCAATTATATATTTAATTTACGTATGACTTAGATTATTTTCTTAAATTCACTCATTTTATTAAACTATTTATCCAGTCAATTCATTGACAATTGTGAAATTCAACTGCATAGTTCATATACTATTCTTTTATTTTATTGTCCGCATGTATATTATTAATGTATGTATGTTATCATTAGGATTACTCCATGATTTACGATTTATGACATTGCGTTTGGGCATTTAATTATTGTAAGACAACGTTTTCCAAGGCGGGCGGTGTTTTGTAATCTATACACTTATTATTCTATTCGGGATTTCTCGGTGTTAGTCGGGATTTCCTGGATTCGTGGAAAATAGGAGAAGCTTTTTCAAATTCGCGACGATAGGCAGAATCCGTTGAGTAGTCGCCAAGACAAGTCAAAGAATAATTATCGCCGGTCTCTCTGTAGTTTAGCGAATCGGTTAAATTGTCGCCGCGAAGGGCTAAGGAATCAAACCCGCCAATCTCTCTGTATATTTGACCAAGGAATAAATTAATTTTCAAAGAAGTCTTTTAAGTCTAGTTAATTCGCAAAAGATACAAAATAAAATACAAAACAATTCCACGCATGTCTAACGACGGCGAACGCGTGTCTCATTGAGCGGTCCTATCTGTTTATTCGTTTATAATTTGAAAAGTATTATAGTCTCGACATTTTCGTATTAGAATTTTCGTCTTATATTTTTCCAAGAATCCGATCGAAAAGGTTCTCTGGTAATTCTGGAACATTTTGTATACTGTCGCACGCACGCACGCACGCACGCACGCACGCACGCACGCACGCACGCACGCACGCACGCACGCACGCACGCACGCACGCACGCACGCACGCACGCACGCACGCACGCACGCACGCACGCACGCACGCACGCACGCACGCACGCACGCACGCACGCACGCACGCACGCACGCACGCACGCACGCACGCACGCACGCACGCACGCACACACACACACAGGATGTTCAAAAATTCAACCGACAAACTTTCAGAGATTATCGGGGGCACCGAAAATATCATTTTTTGCAAATGGACCTAGATCGGAAGCGTGTTGTTACAATGCTACAGCAGACAGTGTCGTTCGAAAAAGATTGGACCTTGAAAGATCTCAAGAAATATGAGGTTTATAACAATTTGTTTCAGACAAAGGTTGTAGGGTGTGAAAAAATCTATTTACTGACCTTATGACTTTACCTTATGAGTTTGACTGTAAGTGGCGTCACCAAGGTCAAGTCGAGATTTCTTTAGACAAGATCGGTGGCTGATTCAACCAATAAAGGCAAGATGGGTGGCTGATTCAGCATATAAAGGCAAGATCGGAGATTGATCTAGCCAGTAAAGGCAAGATCGGCGTTATCGACTATGCAACGATCATGGAGGACGACACTTTGAACACCTGCTCAGAGACATCTTCCTTCATGACATCACACATACAGAGCCTTCATTTGACTAAATCAGTCACCGATCTCACCTTCACTGGCTGGATCAGCCACCGACAATGTTGCCTTTATTAACTGAGTCAGTCACTGATCTTGCCTTCATTGGCTGAATCAGCCACTAGTCACGACCATACCTAAAGCAATCTTAACCTTGGTGACGCAATCAAGATCAAACTCGTCAAGTTAGTAAATAAATCTTTTTACATCCTAGAACTTTTGTCTGAAACAATTTTTTATAAAACTTTTATTATTTCGAGGTCCGACATTTTTTGAACGCTGTCTGCCGTGGCGATGTAACGACACGCTTCCGATCCTAGATCCATCGGCAAAAAATGATCCTTTTGGTGGCCCCGACAATCTCTGAAAATTTATCGGTTAAATTTTTGAACACCTTGTGTGTGTGTGTGTGTGTGTGTGTGTGTGTGTGTGTGTGTGTGTGTGTGTGTGTGTGTGTGTGTGTGTGTGTGTGTGTGTGTGTGTGTGTGTAGCGCGTTCGAAAAGAATAGGACTCTTTATGATCTGCAGAAGTATGCATTTTCAAGGAAAATGACTTGAATAAGAGTTGTATGAATCTATGAAGGACTATCTTTTGGTAGCTTTAAACTTGACCTTGAACTTGAGGTCGATTTGGATATAGATTCAGTCACTTAAGACAAAATTCACAGAATACTGGCCAGTATATCACCAAAATAACTCATATTAAATATTCAAATTGTTGTCCTTGAATTGTCTGGCAATGCGCTAATCTGTTATAAAAACATGAAACGGCATTTCTGTAAATTTGTTGTGGCATAAGATTATCTTATGAGCTTTCCTTTGTCGCAAATCATCTAAATCTTGAAGTTTGGTGATGTAAACCTTACTTTTCAAATATTTCTGTTATGTATGGGGGAAATCCGACTTATGTAGCACGCTTACAAAATGTTTATTAATTATAAAAAGAACAAATAATAATCTTGGAATATTTTGAAAGAATAACTGCTGCCGATCGCTATGACGAAACGAATTTGACTGTCACTCAGTCGCGCAAATCGCACGCATCTGCCTAATACTTGCCTAATGTCATCTATCTATCTAATTTTTATTCAATTAGGTGTATAATTCGACCGTACCTAACACCCTCTCTTCTTATAAAAGAAAATTCTTATTTCGGTACGTAGTAGTCTGGACGCTTCTTTTTCCTGATTGAGATCCACCGCTGAATTGGTCACGTCACAGTCATCTCGGTTTGATTAGAAGTAAAACGTTGCGATTCTTCTTGTTCTACGTGAACTTCTTCGGGGGTACTTTGTTGACGTATCAATCCTATCATTGTTTAGAAAAAGAGTACTTTCTTCTATTGTATTTGGTTTATATCTGGTCCATGTAAGGTTTTCATCTAAATAAATTGCGTAATGCAATTTCCTTACTCTTGCAGCAATTCTATCAAATTTCCATTTTTCGCTTGAAGAGTAATTTCGGCATGCAATTCTTTCTCCGTAAATAAAAGATTTAGTAATCTTACTCGCATCAATAGCCGTAATTATCTCTTTTTTAGTTGGAATCATTAAATCTAATCTTGTGAATAATTTCCGATTTAAGAACATTTCCGCTGGAGACTTGTTTGTGATAGCATGTGGCATAGTTCTGACTGTAGCAATAATTTGTTTAACGCTAAATCAATGTTTGTAGGATTGCATTTCATCCGTCGTAAAGTTTGCTTTAGCATTTGTACAAATCGTTCGACTTGTCCATTTGTGGATGGATTATATGGAAATGTTTTTTTATGTTTAATACCATTATTATTTAAAAAATTCTGGAATTCGCTCGCAATAAAAGTTCTGTCATTATCAGTTATTACTGTTTGTGATAAACCGTACGCAAAGAATTGTCTACATTTGGAAATTGTTTTGGTCGTAATGTCCTTAACTATATGTACTTCAGACCATTTTGAATATACATCAACAATAATTAAGAACATTTTATTTAGAAAAGGACCGGCAAAATCTATATGTATACGTTGCATTGGCATTAATGACGATTGCCATTTATGAACATTAACTTTAGACGGATTATTTTTATGAACGGATTATTTTTATTACAATTTGCACAATTTTTATTATTTTTAATAATTTTTTATTATTTTTATAGTTATATTCTCGTTATCACCAATATTTGGCCACCGACAATAGCTTCTAACTAAATTCTCCATTTTGACAATTTCAAAATGTCCTGAGTGTAATTCTTTTAATATATCAGTACACAAACTTTTCAGAATAACAACTCAATGACCATAATTGTATCATTTTGTAAACTATACTCAATTTGATCGATATTGAAACGTTCTGATTTATGAATTTGTCTTCTAATGCGCAACGCTTTCATAAGTGCACGTAATTCGCTATCTTTCTTTGTTTCAATCGCAATTTTATTTGCCGTAAACAGGAAGTGTATCGATAAGTTCTAATTGAAACGCATCAACTATGTCCGCAATTTGATTTGACGATTTTAGCGGTCGTCTCAATAAGCAATCTGCATTTGCATGATTTTCGGATTTGCGGTATTGAATATCGGTAATTAAACCCTTGTAGAAAGATGGCATAATGTTGCATATGCATAACTGTGTATATAGGTAAATCCTTCTTCGTGAAAAAATTTGTTAAAGGACGATGGTCTGTTATCAACATAAATTTATTTCCATATAAAAATTGGAAAAATTTTTTTATACCGAAAATTATTGCATATACTTCTTTATCAATTTGAGAATATTTTAATTGAATATTCGATAAAGTTTGAGATGCGAATTGAATGACCCTTCCATTAGAGTATGAATGGGACAAAACTGCACCGACTCCATATGACCTTACATCGATAAAATTAGTTAAAATTAATGGAAGTTTCGAATCGAAAAGAGCTAGAACTTGCTTATTCGTAAATGCTGTTTTAGCTTGTTGAAAAGCTGATTCGCAATCTTTTGATTAAATGAAAGGTGTACCGTTACATAACAATTTATTTAAAGGACGCCATATTGAACTGAGGTTTTGTATAAATCGACCGTAATATTTATCATATCAACAAAAATGCGAACTTCAGATATATTTTTAAATCTAGGCATTTTACTAATGACAAGCATCTTTTGTGTATCTTTATGTATGCCTTCTCTATCTATTACGTATCCGCAGTAATTTATTTTATCCGTGAAAAACGTAGATTTATCTAAATTTATACGAACATTATAACGATGTAACCTAAATCAAGTACTTCTTCGAGTCTTGCTAAATGTGTAGAATTTGTTTCTCCCGTAATGACAATATCGAAGAAAATTGCAACGCCTGCTATTTCTTGAAGAATTTTTTCAATTTCGCGTTGCCAGATTGTGAGACCCGGCGCAATATCGTACATTATCCTGTTTACTTTATACAGATCCTTGCACGTATTAATAGTTAATAGTTCGTGATCTTCGGGAGCGATTTCTAATTACAGATACGCTTGCTTAAAATCAATTTTTGAAAATTTATTCCCGTTCGCAGTTTAGCAAACAGTTCATCGATTGTAGGTAACGGGTGATCGTGAACTTAATATGTAATTGCGGATTTAATGTAACTTGTAATCCCCGCATATACGAATTTTTCCGTCTCGTTTTAGAATAGGTACAATAGAGATAGCCCATTTAGAAGTTTCGACTTTTTCAATTATTGTGGTATTTTTTATATTATCTAATTCTTGTTCTATTAATGGCAATAATTTAAAAGGAATCGAACGCGCTCTCATAAAAACTGGAATACTACCTGGCTAAAGTTGACTTAACTTGTATATTTTTAATAGACGAAAAATCTGAAGAACGTAACTTCTGGTATTTATTTATTAGTGTTTGCAATTTACTTTGATAATTTTCAGTTAGATTATTCAACTATGTAACACTTGAAAGTAAATTATGATAATTTAATTGTCTGAGCCCCATTCTCGGCCTAATAGCGGTTTCTTATAACTATCAACTAAGTACAAATTTAATTTCTTTATATCAGAATTTAACGCTTATGGAGATGAATCTTAAACTTTTGAGCGTACGTCCGCAATATGTAACCAGAGGTTGTAGGATAAACCAATTCGCCCTGAAACAACTTTTTTACCTCGGACTTATTCATAACGGTAACTGCTGCTCTAGTGTCCATTTCAAATTTTTTCGCTTTGCTGTTAACTTTAAGTATAGTTTCGAATTTTTTTCGAAAACTTGTATGTTCCAGACTGAGATTTTTTCTAATTGATTTGTAGCAATTGAATTTCTAAAACAGATTGAACGCAAATGATCGTGTTTGCCGCAACCATTACAGCGAATATTTCGATTCAGAGTACAACGTGTAGCTAGATGTGGCTTCCTACATCTAAAAACATTTATATATAACATTTATTTATCTATAACATTTTATGAAGTATTAGAATTATTTATATTTTTAGGACTTATTACTAGGCAACTACAAATTGACATTAATTTTGAATTGATAACATCTTTTTTCACTTTTGCAAAGTTCCTTTTCTACTTCATATAATTAAAAATTTGTGCCAATTTTTGATATCATATTTTTTGTAGAAATAATGAAATTATTTTTCAATAAAAATAAACTACAAAATAAAATGTATTTCAATGTAAAGCTCTTTTTATTTTATTAAATTAGAAGTTGGCGCCAGTTCTTCATATCACATCTTTTGTACCAATATGAAATTTATTATTAAAAAAACTTTTGTAGATAGAAATTTTTGTATAAAATTCTTTCTTTTACATAAATAAGAAAACAGGCGCGTGAACTTGGTATTATTTTTTACCTTTTTTAAAAGGTAATTTTATTAGGATACTCCTTTTTTTAGTAACAAATAGTATTTATTATTTAGCATATTTGAAACATTTTTTACTTTATATATACTAGAAAAAACAATCAGTATTCAGTCATTATTTTTTAATAATCTTTTTTAAAAAAAAATATATACACATTTTTGCTCCTCTAAGCCATTTTTTCTCATGTTAATAATTTGTTGTAAAAATCTAATACATTTGTTGTCAATAATCTAATATAATATTGTTACGACCGAGCGGTGTTCCGCTCGACGCTACCCTCATACATTTCCAACTTGAAGATCATTCCTTGCCGATACAGTCGTCAAGCGGTCGTCAAGCGGTTGTCAAGTGATTGTTTTGGCGAGAGAGTCGTCGGCGCGATGCGCGAGTTTAAGCTGTGACGAATTATTATTTAACTGCGTGAAGCTCTTATTATCGCTCCTGTGCTTAGTGTTTAATAAAGTGTGTTTCCTTTTTAACGTCTTTTCCTTTCCTTGGGCGAGAGAGACGCGAGCGAACCCGCCGCGAGTGCGACATTTTTGGGGGCTCGTCCGGGATATGAAAAACATGGCGGAGCGTCAGACGGAACAGAAAGGAAAGGAAACAGGAGGGGGGACAGGAAGGAGCGTCGGGGAGACGGGTTGTCTCAGCTAGGAAAAGAGCTTGCGGGCGAACGGAGGAATCGAAAACAACTCCGGAGATGGTTCTCCGAATGACTATCGAGGAGCTTCGCCTTCTTAGAGAGGAGCGAGCGGAACAGCGACGCGGAGCGGAAGAGCAGGGAGGATCGGTGCGGCAATCCGAGGAGCATGATCCACCTATACCAGGCCAGTCAAATCCAATTTTAAGTCTCGGTTTCAGTTTAAAATTAAAGCCCGATATATATGACGGGAGTGTTCCTTTGCGAGAATTTTTATCTCAATTCGAATTGATCGCTCGGGCAAACAGATGGGGAAATTCAGAGAAAGTGGTTGTATTGGCTTCCTGTTTGAGAGGGAAGGCGCGTTCAGTTTTAGAGGGGGGAACAGAATTGGCAAAATTCGCAATATAGCGAATTAGTTTCTAGACTAGAGTTACGTTTTGGGGAAAAACTTTCGGCGCAAAATTATTATATGCAGTTTATAAATCGGAAGCAGAAATTTGGGGAGGAATTGGCTGCGCTTGGCTCGGACTTGGCTTGGAGCGATTGTCTCGTTTGGCCTATCCGGAGTGCTTTCCTGGTGTATAGGATAAAATTGCGTGCTCGCAATTTATTGTTGACAGACGGTTTTATTAAGCAGACCCTTCAAATGGAGGGACTATATCTTTGAGAGTCGCTGTAGAAAGAGCCATAGCGGTAAAAATTATTAAAGAAAATAGTTTTCTCAAATTTCAGGAGAGAGATCGTAAGAGCAAAATTAATTTTGAGGTCAGACATGAACGGAATTATTTGAACAAAGAAGAAATTTTCGCACTTGATAATAAGCAAAATCGTAAGAAATTTAGTAATTTTAATAGAAAACAAAAAGAGACGTCCGGTCCTAAAAGAGGAGCCAACGAATGCAGGCAATGCGGAGCAAAGGGACACTTTCGAACGGAGTGCCCTTCATTAGTTAATTCAGGGAAGGGAAACTTGGGCTCGCCGAGCTTTGTAATGCAGGGCTCGGCGCGGAAATGTAATACCGCAGGGGAAAAGAATTTTTCTTTTAGAAATTTAAGTGGAAAGTCAGGAAATTTTTGTTTTCAAGGAAGGTTAGATGATCAAAATTGTGTTTTCAAAATTGACACGGGCTCAGATGTTTCGATTCTTAATAAAAGGTTGATTAGGTCGGGAAGGCAACAGTTTTGGGTAGGAAAAAGAAAATTGAGATATCCAACTGGGCAAGAAGTTCCTATTGATTTTAAAACAAATGTAAAAGTCGAGTTAGGAAAGTTTTCCTTAGAATTTCCGATGTATGTGGCGGAAATTGAGGATGAGTGCATCTTGGGAGCAGATTTTCTTGTTAAAATCTTGTTAGAATAGGATCTTTAATTCACTCTTTAGTAATGACGATTATAGAAAAGAGGGGAACCTATTTTGTTCTCGTATTAGTTTCCCAGAAAGGAAAATTCCTGAATTTTTATTAAATTTCTTCGAAAGGAATTCGGAAGGGTTAAATGATTTGTAAAAGAAAAGTTTTTTTGAATTTCTCGAGGAGTTTTAGGATATCTTTTCGGAAAATATTGTAGCGGAAAATTGCTCGGTAATAGAGCACTCAATTTTTGTAGGAAAATCAAGTTCTATTAAGCAGACTCCTAGACGAATTCCCTTACAGATGCGAGATGAGGTAGAGAAAATTTTTGAAGAGATGAAACAGCAAGGGGTGATTGAAGAATCCCACAGTCCTTAGGTTTCACCTGCGGTTATGGCGAAGAAGAAGGACGGGACGTTGAGGTTCTGTGTGGATTACAGAAAGCTCAATGCAATCACTGAGAAGGATTGTTACCCATTGCCAAGAATTGATGATCTTCTTGATCGATTGTCAGAAAATTCTTGGTTTTCCACGTTAGATTTGAAAAGTGGGTACTGACACGTGAAGCTTCGTCCAGAAAAAACGATATTCTCAATAGGTAATGGTTTATGGCAATTCACTGTGATGCCATTTGGACCATTACCAATACCATTATGTAATGCCCCAGCGACTTTTGAGGGGTTAATGGAAAGGGTTCTTCATCAGATATTAAATAAAATCTATTTGGTTTATTTAGATGATGTTGTGATTTTTAGTAAAACCTTTGAAGAGATGTTGGCTAATTTACGGAAGATTTTTCTTCATCTCAGGACAGCAAATTTAAAAATAAATCCAAAGAAATGTTCCCTGTTTGGAAGGAAAGTTAAATATTTAGGACATGAAGTCTCGGAAGAAGGAATCTCTACTGAAAAGATAGCTTCCGTACAGGAATGGCCTGTTTCGCGGAATAAGAAGCAAGTTCGTAGTTTCTTAGGGTTATGCTCCTATTATAGAAAATTTGTTAAAGGATTTTCGCAAATTGCAAAACCCCTATTTTTCTTGACAGAGAAACAGTGTAGATTTGTTTGGGATGAACATTGTCAGGAGTAATTTGTAAAGCTTAAGCGATGTTTGATTTCTTCCTCTGTTTTATCCTTTCCAATTGAAGAAAATTCATTTTGGATACTGACGCCTCGAATCATGGCATTGGTGTTTTATCCCAGATTCAAGAAGGAAAGGAGAGAATAATTGCTTATTTTAGTAGGATTTTAAGTAAAGCTGAAAGAAATTATTGTGTAACTCGAAGAGAGTTGTTAGCTATAGTTGACTCTTTGAAAAGTCTTTCATCATTATTTATATGGACGAGAATTCTTAATAAGAATTGATGTTTTCCTCCGTTGGTTTTAGGAAACTGGAAGGTCAGTTGGCCCGCTGGTTGGAACATCTTCAGCAATATAATTTTGAAATTTCTCATCGAGCAGGGAAATCGCATGGAAACACTGATGGATTGTCAAGACGCCCCTGTGCGGAAGGTGACTGCAATTATTGCGCCAGAGTGGAAAGAAAAGAGGAGGAAAACAAAAGGAAATATTTAAAAAGGGTAGTTTTAGAGGGAAGAGAAAGATTGGCAGTCAGCGCAGAAGATCCTTCAATTGTTGAAATTTTTCGAAGTAAGGAAATAGGTAGACGCCCTCTTCAACATGAGATTATTTCCGGGAATGCTTCTTCGAAAATTTATTGGTCTCAATGGGATTCTTTGGTTAAGAAGTTTTTTGTAGAAAATGGGAGTTTCCTGATTTAAAAACTGTTATTCTTCAAATTATTGTTCCTCATAAAATGATGCAACAGGTTTTGGAAGAGACTCATGATTCTCCTACAGGGGGACATTTTGGAGAAAATAAAACTCTTGAAAAGATTCGGAAACGTTTCTTTTAGGTAACTTGCAAGCAAGATGTGGAACATTAGATCAGGACCTGCAAAGTTTGTGTAGCTAAAAAAAGTCCTGCTGGAAAGGGAAAATCTGTTTTTCAGATTTATAATGTAGATGCTCCCTTTGAGGTGCAGATGGATGTGTTAAGTCCCTTACCAATTTCTTTTTCCGGGAATAAATATTTATTAGTAGTTACTGATTGTTTTTCAAAATGGGTGGAAACTTTTCCACTGAAAAATATAAAAGCCTGTATAGTAGCGGAAGTCTTTATAAGTCAAATAGTATCCAGGCATGGAGTACCATTGGAGATACATACGGATCAAGGAAAGAATTTCGAATCGCGAATGTTTCAGGAGTTATGTCAAATTTTAGGATAAAGAAAACTCGCACTACTCCTCTTCATCCACAATTTAATGGTCAGGTGAAATGACAACATCAGACTTTGTTAAATTATTTATCTAAATTTGTTTCAGAAAACCAGAGAGATTGGGATTGTTGGGTCCCTTTAAGATTATTAGCTTACAGATCTTCTAAGCATGAGGTCACAGGTTTTACTCCTGCAGAGTTGAATTTGGGTAGAGAATTAAGATTGCCATTAGATCTTTTTCGTGGTTGTCTTCCTGAAACCGATGATGTTTCCCAAGAAGGAGGATATTCATTTAGATGAAAGGAGAGAATGATTAATATCCATAATGTTGCGAGTCAACGTATGAATTTAAGGTCGCAAAAATGAATTATAATCGAAAGGATAGGCGACTGAATTTTATGCCTGGCCAGAAAGTTTGGTTTTATAATCCTCAAAAAATGCGAGGTAGGGCTCCCAAGTTGCAAAGTAGTTGGGAAGGACCTTATGAGGTGGTTAGGAAAATGAACGATGTAGTTTATTGCATTTGAAAAACAAAAAGGCATAAAAATAAGATAGTACATTTAGATAGATTAGCTCCATTTGAGGAAAGGAAAAGAATCGAAACTGACTTGTAAGTGTATAAAAAAATATGTACAGAGATATGTAAAGAGATAAGTTTAAAAAAAAAAGTTCTTTAGTAGTAGAAACTAGATACTGTTTATGTTTGTGTTTCTTGAAGTTGTGTTTCTTGAAGTGTGTTTGAAGTTAGTTGGCATCGCTTAAGAGGAAGATCTTCTATCTGCTCGAACATCCGGTTAAGGAAATCCTTTTTTTAAGAAGTCCGCCTTGCCCTCGGTTTTTTTGAACCGTGGTTTTCCGATGGACTTAGGGCAAATGCCAAGGCGGGGACTTGGGATGTCCGTAAGAAAGGGTCTGGAAGCTTTCCCCCCCCCCTTGTCCAAAGATTCAAGAGAGAAGTGCGCAAGACACAAGCACAAGTTAAAGAAGCATCAAGAAGAAAGAAGAGGGAAGTTGACTTCGCAGCGGCACGGAACTTCCGGGAAGGGTGAAGTTAGGGACTGGTTCGGCGCTCGGTAACCCGCAGCAGCAGCTCGGGGTAGAGCAGGAAGCCGACAAATTCCCTGAGAGCTTCACCATGGAAGAAGAAGCCGATTTTTCTGTGAGGGAGTTCCCTGGAACTGCCAGGACGACAATTTCAAAGAGGAGGGGGGTAATGTTACAACCGAGCGGTGTTCCGCTCGACGCTACCCTGATACATTTCCAACTTTAAGATTATTCCTTGCCACGCGGTCGTCAAGCGGTCGTCAAGCAGTTGTCAAATGGTTGTTTTGGGTAGAGAGTCATCGGCGCGGCGCGCGAGTTTGAGCTGTGTCGCGGCGAATTATTATTTAACTGCGTAAAGCTCTTGTTATCACTCCTGTGCTTAGTGTTTAATAAAATGTGTTTCCTTTTTAACCGTCTCTTCCTTTCCTTGCGCGAGAGTGATGCGAGCGAACCCGCTGCGAGTGCGACATTTTAAGATTTAAGATTTTAATAAAAATCTAATAATTTAATTTGTTATAAAAATCTAATTCTATTTCTATTTTTATTTCTTTTCCATTTCTATTTCTATTTCTTCAATGTATTATTACAATATTATTTACAATATTACAATATTACTTACTATTATATGTGACACACGTTATATCTTCTGTTTTATTAATCAATATGTACAACTTCACACGAAAGACATCTCTGTCAAAGACATATCAAATAAAAAAAGAGAGCGCTGCAAGAGCTGTCATACAGAGACATTCATTAGCGCCTCTTGCGACAGAAAAAGGAGAGTCACGACGATGATCAGGACGTTTCTTAAATTTACCAATTTGAACTTTATGTCACGATTGCGTCGCGATATCTCAGATTGTAGAATACGGAGAAAAAAAAATAAAAACACTTTTCTTATATAATTTGATACTCAGCTGTCGATTAAGCGTAATTAAAACTTAATCAATACAGTAATTGCTGAGATATGAAAATGTAGATCGAATTAATCCCGGAGTCTCGCATAAATAGAGCCACGGGCGTCTCGCCGCCGTTCTATTTTTTAATCGATATCAATATATTTAATTATCGAATTTAATTATCGAATTATTATAGAACCACTACGTTGAAAGTCTGTTAAAATTAAGTGGCACGTAGTAATATAGTTATTTAAATTTATTTTATATAAAGATTTAGCAACCAAGACTGCTTGCCGAGAAATTGGCTATGTTTCTCGTTGTTGTTTAATAATTGTATTAATTGTATTAATTGTATTAATAAATGTATACGTAAAATATAAAATATATCTAAAAATGTATTTAGTTTCCGAGATAAATAATATTAACGTTATAACAAAAATATATATTATTATAATGTAAAAAACAATTTTTAACAACATATTTTGACATGTATGTTGTATACATAATGTATATTATTTCATATATTTTTTGCATAGAAAATGCATTTTGAAATATGTTGCATTATAAGTACGTTAGAAATTAAACGACTTAACTCTTAATTAATTAACTTTTTTTCTACTTATTTTTTACTAAATGTCTGCGAAAAAATGTTTAATCATTATTAATTTTTGAAATAGAAATACATATATATGAGATATTAAAAATTAGAATTTTAATAATTCTAATTAACGTTTATTTAAGAAAGTTAATATCAATAAATAAGAAAATTTATATAAAAAAATAAGTAACCAAATATATATTGTTAAACATTATTGCTAAATATATATTGTTAACAAAACTAATAAAAGTAAATTAAAATATTAGTATAAATAAAATTAAACTAATCAAATAGAGCATTATAAAAGAGAACATTTGTAGAAAGTTTATTTTGATATACAATATACTAAATAATATTTATAACATTTTACGCATTTTATTATAATTATATTTATTATTACATATATTATTAAATAATTATTAAATAATTATTACATCTATAATTTTTGATTGATTTAGTACTTTTTATCATTAATCAAATTTTTAGTAAAACTTAATTTATCTAATTTATATTTATGTATGTGTGTGTGTAATATTATTTAGAAGAATTTCGATTATTCATTAACATTCATTATAATAAAGAATTATTTTGAGCAGAATATTATTATTTTTTACGATTGTCTACTTAATTGTTCTGACTAAATTTAAAAAATATCTTTCTTTATACAACTTTCTATCACATATCTATGTTTCAATACACTTGATCGATCACATTGCTAACGAGCGTTTCAATGGTAAAATAAAAGCTATAAGGTCTTGTGATGTATAAACTATATTCTTGTTAATCACGAAACATGAACTGCCAATATTTTTTATGCAGGAAAAAAAGAAGATAAAATGTAACTAAAAAATCATTGGTTATCATAAAGTCTTGTCAGTTGTTTAATTTTCCACCAACGAATTCTATTAATCCTTATCGCACGATTTCATTCGGTAACAAAAATCAATGTACAATCGTTGAATCAAGAAAGAAATACATTTTACGCACATTATACAATACTATGAAAAATGATTGCAATGGTCATTAGAGTGATCTTAAAATTTCGAGATAAGTACAGAGAGAATCTAATTTTTATTATTTATTACAGATATTTTTAAAATGTTTACTAAAAACTTTTAAAATACATAAAATTAATTAATTTTGTTAAAAAGTTTAATCTTTAAAATTAAAATTTTTTTAAGATTAAATAATAAAATTACGAATTAAAATAAAGATCTAATAAATAAAGATAGTGATATTTTACAGTGCATATAATTTTTTGTGGCTAAAATATACATGTATGTATAAAATGTATAACCTTTGGAGTTAATCGTCCATTAGAAGTACAGTTATATAATTGCGGCACGCAAGGATAAATTAAATTATGCGGGAAACTGAATATATTAATTCATATAACCAATATCCTGTCATGAAATAATATAATTTATAAAAATTTATATTTTTTTAGTTTTATGTATAAAAATTATTGATTGTATTTCTTAGAACACACTAAATTTTTAATTTTTAAACAATTTTCTTCAAGATTAATTTCTTTTTAATTAAAACACGGTTTTATTATATATTTGTAGCTTATTATACATATATCATAAAAATAAAAAAAAATTTATAAGGAATTTTTTTGATAAATTTTTAATAACTTTTTATTTTCATTATTTAAATTGTTTTGTTTTCGTATTATTTATTTATTTATTTCGTATTATTTACTTATATATACCATATATTTAATAAATAAACAATAAGATTATGTTTAATAAAATATATCTTACATAAATAAACACACACACACACATATATATACCAGGTATATGCATAAGTTTTTTCCGGTTTTTTAATAAAAAAAGACACGTAATTTTCAAGGGAAATTAATTTTTTTTTATTCAAAATATTGGCCATCGGCTTCTACACATTTCGCCCATCTTTCAGGTAATTTATGAATACCATGCCAGAAAAACTGCTTGTCTTTTGCGGCAAACCATTCGTCGAGCCATTTTCCAACTTCCTCGAAATTGCTGAAGTGCTGCTCTGCGAGCGCGTGCCCCATTGTTGCGAAGAGGTGATAGTCAGATGGCGCCAGGTCTGGGGAGTACGGCGGGTACGGAAGGATGTCCCATCCAAGCGATTTCAAGGTGTCTTTCACTGGTTTTGCTGTGTGAGACGGCGCATTGTCGTGTAACAAAATCACTTTGCCATGTCTTCTGGCCCATTCCGGTCGTCTTTCGATTAATGCGTGGTTTAAATTAATCATTTGTTGGCGATAGCGTTGTGGATTAACGGTTTCGCCGGGCTTCAAGAGTTCATAATACACAATACCGCTCTGGTCCCACCAGACACAGAGCATGGTCTTCTTGCCGAAGCGATTTGGCCTTGGTGTTGATGAACCGGCTTCGCCAGGTGAAAGCCACGATTTTTTCCGCTTCGGGTTTTCAAAATAAATCCATTTTTCGTCACCCGTCACAATTCGATACAAAAATGATTTCCTTTCGTGGCGTTGAAGCAGCATTTCACAAGTGACTTTGCGATTTTCCATTTGACGTTCATTCAAATCGTGTGGGACCCATTTACCGAGTTTATTGATCTTTCTCATTGCTCGTAAACGTCTGCTGATTGTTTCTTGTGATACATGTAATGCTTCTGCTAATTGCCGTTGAGTTTGAGTTGGGTCATCATCCAATAACTCCTGCAATTGCTCGTCTTCGCATTTTTGTGGTCTACCAGAGCGCTCACTGTCTTTCACATTGAAATCACCACTTTTAAATTGTCGAAACCATGTCTCACATGTTCTAATCGATGGAGCGTGTTCACTATATGTTTCTACCAGCAAACGATGACTTTCAACAGCCTTTTTCTTTTAATTAAATAAAAAAAGCAATGCGTGCCGCAAATGTTCTTTTTCAGGCACAAAACTCGACATGATCACTGAACGATAAAACAAAGACGCTAGTTTTTGGCGGACTCAACTTGTGTGTGTTTGTAGTTTTAAATGTCAGACGAACAAAATGATGTATGTGTCAAATTAATACGCTGCGTACTTTTCGCTGGCGACATCTCTTAGTTAAACCGGAAAAAACTTATGCATACACCTGGTATATATATATATATATATATATATATATATATATATATATATATATATATGTATATGTATATTCGTGCGTGCGTGTGTACATATATATATATATATATGTGTGTACACACGCACGCATGAATATACATATATATATTAGGTGTACAAAAAAGTTCTGAGTTTTAGATTTCATACAACCGAAATAACAATTTAAATTTTATATATCTTCCCGCCCTTTTGCGGTTTTAAAGCGTTGACATTTGGCCTTCTAAAATGCCATACGGTTTGGCGTTTGATGCACATAACCTTAAAAATCAGTAGTTTTCACGATGACAATAACAAAAGAGCATATTCGATTTTCCATCCACTTCGCGTTTTATCTGAAGAAAAATGCTGCTAAAGCCACTGCAATGATTTGTGCTGCATATGGAGAGAACGCTAAATCATACTACATGTAAAAGATGGTATCAAAAATTTCGCCAAGGAGATTTCAGTCTTGAAGATGAACCGCGTGCTGGACACCCTTAAAAGATTGAAACGGACGAATTGCAAGCACTGCTGGATATAAACTCTATGCAAACTGAAAAGGAGCTTGCAGAACAGCTTGGCGTTACGCAGCAAACCATTTCCGTACGTTTACATACGATGGGAAAGGTTTAGAAGGAAGGCAGATGTTCCGCATGAATTGTCCGAAGATAACAAAAATCGTCGGCGTGACACTGCACTCACTTTGCTTTCAAAGTTTCGGAAAAAAGATTTTCTGCACAAAATCATTACAGGCGATAAAAAGTGGATTCTTTATGATAACCCTAAACATAGAAAATCATGAATTGACCCTGGTCAACCTTCGACATCGACGCCAAAGCCCAATATCCACGCTAAGAAGGTTTTGCTTTGTATCTGGTGGGATTGGAAAGGTGTGTTGTATTACGAGTTGTTACAACCAGGTGAAACAATCACGGCAGATCGCTACCAACAACAATTGACCAATTTGAGCAATGCATTAAAAGAAAAGAGGCTATTTACTGGCCAAGGACGTCGTAAAGTGATCTTGCTTTATGACAATGCTCGACCACATGTTGCGAAAGCGACTCAGGACCATATCTTTGCGTTAGGCTGGGAACTTCTCCCGCACGCGGCGTATAGTCCAGACATAGTGCCTTCCGATTACTACCTATTCCGGTCGCTGCAGCATCATTTGGCTGATACACATTTCGTGAGATTTGAAGAGATACGAAAATGCATTGATGACTTTATTGCTTCGAAGCCGGTGAGTTTCTATCGTCAAGGAATTCGCAAGCTACCCGAAAGGTGGCAAAAGGTCGTTGATGCAAACGGGGAATATTTCGCTGATTAATATTTTTTTGTTTGTTTTTGAATAAAGATTGAATTTTACAAAAAAAAGCTCAGAATTTTTTTGTACACCTAATATAACATAAAACAACATAATATGTTATATGTTGTATGTTGTATGTTGTAATTATATGTTATGCTATTTATTATGTCATATGTTAACGGCATTTGAAACTGCAAAACAGTTAGTTCAGAAATATCTAGATAATGAATTGCAAAAACAACACAAGATGCATCTCAAGATGATCCAGAAAATGCAATAGATGTGCAAAATATATGGGTGAAAACATGCAGAATTTTAAAGATCTTGGAGCTAAAATTAAAGAAGAGGATGTTTCTGAAATAATAATAAAATTAAACACGGATCAAAAGAGAATATTTGATAGACTTATTAGCACTATTAAATTAAATAAATCAATATTACGATTATATGTACGATGAAGATGGTACTGGAAAAAATTTTCTAATTAAGACTACTATTAAATGTTGGATAAAACAAAATCTTAATAAAGAAACTACTGTAGCAGCATCTACAGGTATTGCAGCATTTAATATAGACGGTTTGACAATTCACAGATTGTTCCAATTATCTGTTGAACATGGTCCTAAATATAAACAATTATCTGATTATGTATTGAAAGTTCTATGAGCGGATTTAAATGATATTATACTTTTTATAATAGATGAAATATCAATGAGATATCTAATTTAATTTTAATGTATATACATCTTCGATTATCCGAAATATATGATACTACTGAATGTAATGATGGCTGGTTTGGTAGAAAACATATTTTATTATTTGAAGATCTTCTTCAATTACCTCCTGTACACGAAGATTTTGTTTTTGTTCATTTATTGAGAGAAAAAATTAATAAATATATTGGCACTTTAGGAACCATTAATTTGTGGACTACATTATTTGAATATGATGAATTGACAATTAATATGCGACAGCAAGGAGATATGGCTTATCGTGAATTGTTATCGCGTATTCGTATTGGTTTATTGACAAATTCAGATCACGAGATTCTTCAAAATAGAAAAATATCCTTTACGAATACTTCTTTTAATTCAAGATTGGATGAAATATATAATTTTATTATCAATTTACCAGTTGACACTGTGTTTACTTCCTACCTTGTCATATGTGTGATATTTTAAACACTGCAATGTTGAATCGTATTAATTCAAAAGAAATTGCTGAAGACGATAAATTATATTCCATACATAAAAAAGAAAGTATTGAAAGTATTATCGAAAAATGATGAAGATGATAGCTAAAACAGCTGGACTTTCGAAACAAATTATTATTAAGATTGGAGCAAAAATAATGATGACATAATATTGATACTAGTTTGGGATTGGTAAGTGGTACAATCGCGAAAATAATATCAATTGTTCAAGATATAAATACTGAATATGTAGAAAAGATCAAACTTTTATTACCTACAGGTTCAGAATACTTGATTGAAAGGGCGTTAAATTTCAAGTGATGAATAGAGCTTATGTTATCAGAAAACAATTTCAATTATCATTAAGTTATGGAATCACTATTCATAAAAGCTAAGGATTAAATTTACAAAATGCTATTATGGATATTGGTACGAGGGTAGTCTGAAAAGTTTTGAGCCTTAACATGAAGATGACATTACTCGTCAAAACCATTCTAATACTACAATAGTATATTCTTTGAAAAACTTTTGTGAAAATTTCAGCCATTTTGGACGCTCAGTTGTTGTTTGACAGTCGTTTGTGTCAGTCGATATCAGTGTTTTTGTAAAAATGGAAAAAATTGAATATCGTGCCGTAATTAAATTCTTACATTTAAAGGCAATATGCCTGCGCAAAATCGAGTTGGACGCTGTTTACGGGGACTCTGCCCCACCATTTGCCACCGTAAAAAGATGGGCAGTTGAATTTAAACATGGTCGTACCAGCTTGGCTGATGATGAGCGTTCGAGACGGCCAAAAACTGCGACCACCGCTGATAACAAAATGTTCACCAAATGTTCACCAAATGGTACTGGACGACCATCGAATCAAGGTTAGAGAGATAGCAGAGGCTATGGGCATATCGAAAGAACACGTTTGTCATATATTGACTGAAGAATTGGATATGCGCAAGCTATCCGCGCGTTGGGTGTCGCGCTTGCTCACTTTGGACCAAAAACGAATTCGAATGAACATTTCCAAGGCCCTGTTGGAGCGGTTCAAGCGAAACGAGTCAGATTTTTTGCGTCATAACTGTAGATGAAACTTCGATCCACCACTACATTCCAGAGACAAAAGAACAGTCAAAACAGTGGACTGCAAAGGGTGAACCTGCTCCGAAAAAGATGAAGACGGTTCAGCTGGGAAGGTAATGGCGACTGTTTTTTGGGATAGTCACGGAATTGTGTGTATCGACTATCTTGAAAAAGATAAAACAATAACGGGAGCGTATTACTTGATTAGCTGAAGGCAGAAATTGCAAAAAAACGGCCGCATTTGAAGAAGAAGAAAGTGCTGTTCCATCAAGACAATGCACCTGCTCATACTTCGCCATGGCCAAAATTCACGAACTGCACTTCGAATTGGTTGACCATCCACCGTATTCACCAGATCTGGCCCCCAGCGACTTTTTCCTGTTTCCTAAACTTAAAGTTTTGCTTGGAAGACAGAGATTTTCATCGAACGAGGAGGTCATCGCATACGTAAACGTCTATTTTGCGGAGCAAGACGCCAACTACTATTTGGAGGGGTTAAAGAGGTTAGAGTATCGATGGGAAAAGTGTATCGACTTAAAAAGAGATTATGTTGAAAAATAAAACTATATTTGACCGAAAAAATACTTGTTTCTATGTTAGGCTCAAAACTTTTCAGACTACTCTCGTAATTCTGTATTTAATGCAGGACAAGTTTATATTGCTTTGTTACGAGTAATATCTAGAGAAGGTTTGTACTTAATTAATTACGATTTCTCATCTGTAAAAGCTAGTGAAGATGCAATTATTGAATATAATCGATTAAAACAAACGTATAAATTAGAAGCGAAATTGATTACTATTTCAAAACAAAAATATACTAAAATAAAAGATACTTTGTGGACATTATCAAAAGTTATTTCTTCTGTTCAAGAATCACATGAAACGGTTAAAAAAAATACTATTTGAGTAATACATGGGTTCCAAAATAAGGATAAAGTTTCATCTTACGCAAATGCAGTTTTGCAATGTCTTTTGCATTTAAATGTTATTAGAAAACAAATTTTTGAGTGTGATAAATTAAATATTTTAGATATATTAATGAATCGATATGAAAACGGAATATCTGATTTGAATACATTTACAGTATGACAAGGAGGTAATTTTTCTAGCTGTAAAAAAGATGCATCTGAATTTCTCATAGCTATCTGTGACAAATATGATTATATAAAAAATCTAGTTAAGCATCAAATATGTTCCACTATAAGGTGCAAAACTTGTGATAATACAATTGTTATTACTAATGATAATATTCTTATTTCAATTCCCATTACTAATTTAAAAAAAGACAGTTACGATCTTAATGATTTATTAAATATTACTTTTCCGAGGTGGTATCACTCTCATGTAAAAATTGTACAGGGAAAGATACAATATTTAAAAAAGAATTAACATTAACACGAGAAATATTTATCATTTATTTACAATTATTTTCAGAACAAAATGGTAAATTAATAAAAATAGATCAATTTAATTTGCGTACCAACAACTACAATATCAGTAGGGGGACAATTTTAAAGTAATGAATTTTTTAAGGTAATGAATTTTATAAGGTAATGAATGCCATTTCTCATTATGGATCATCTATTGAAGATAATCATTATAAGTATATGTAGAGATGAAACGTCTAATGGATGGATAGACATTGATGATGCGCAAATTAACAAGAAAAAATGGCCTAGAGGAGCAAAAAATGTATATTTTTTTAAAAAAGATTATTAAAAAATAATGACTGAATACTGATTGTTTTTTCTAGTATATATAGAGTAAAAAAATATGCTAAATAATAAATACTATTTGTTACTAAAAAAAGGAGTGATATCCTAATAAAATTATCTTTTAAAAAAGGTAAAAAATAACACCAAGTTCATGCGCCTGTTTTCTTATTTATGTAAAAGAAAGAATTTTATACAAAAATTTCTATCTACAAAAGTCTTTTTAATAATAAATTTCATATTGGTACAAAAGATGTGATATGAAGAACTGGCGCCAACTTCTAATTTAATAAAATAAAAAGAGCTTTACATTGAAATACATTTTATTTTGTAGTTCATTTTTATTTGAAAAATCGTTTCATTATTTCTACAAAAAACATGATATCAAAAATTGACACAAATTTTTAATTATATGAAGTAGAAAAGGAACTTTGCAAAAGTGAAAAAAGATGTTATCAATTCAAAATTAATGTCAATTTGTAGTTGCCAAAAAAATTTTATTGAATTATTGTACTTGTGTTTATAAATATAAAATTAAATTTAAAAAAAAATCTGATGTGTAAGAAAAAAAAAACGACGTACAAAAACTTGGCGCGCCCGGGTTGCATTAAAACACGTACGTACACACTTACTGTATTATATTGCACTTTTATTATTTATCTTTTTACATTAATAATGTATATATTACTTTTAAAAATATTTGTAAATAAATTTTTTTATATAATTTTTTTTAACATTATATGTAAATATATAATATTAAAAAAATGTATTAATAAATATTAAAACACATGCATTTATACTGGATAACATTCTAATAAAATAAATTCTTAAGTTTCTTGCATTATTTATGTAAAAAATGTTTCATTAATTAATAATTAATTATATATTTCATTAATTTTATTTAGTTAATATTAAAAAAGAAATAAGTTTAAAAATAAAAAAATCTTAAAATATATTAAATTTTAATTATTATTAAATTATTAATTATTATTTTAATTATTATTATTATTAAAAGTAGTTTTAACGTGACCCAGGCGCACCAAGTTTTTGTACGTTTTTTTTTCTTAAACATGAGATTTTCTTTTATATTTTATTTTTATATAAACACAAGTACAATAATTTAATAAAAAATTTTTTGGCAACTACAAATTGACATTAATTTTGGATTGATAACATCTTTTTTCATCTTTGCAAAGTTTCTTTTCTACTTCATATAATTAAAAGTTTGTACCAATTTTCGATATCATGTTTTTTGTAGAAATAATGAAATGATTTTTCAAATAAAAATGAACTACAAAATAAAATGTATTTCAATGTAAAGCTTTTTTTATTTTATTAAATTAGAAGTTGGCGCCACTTCTTCATATCACATCTTTTGTACCGATATAAAATTTATTATTAAAAAGACTTTTGTAGATGGAAATTTTTGTATAAAATTCTTTCTTTTACATAAATAAGAAAACGGGCATGTGAACTTGGCGTTATTTTTTACCTTTTTTAAAAGGTAATTTTATTTTGATTGTAAAGGACCTCGCACAAAACCACGGGTTTTTGGCCTTCTGTTATAGTTCTTGGCTTACTGATCAAAAGTTTTTTAGGCACAAAACTTAAAAATGTTTAGTTTTTTTGGTATAGCCGTTTGAAATATTGTATTTTATCATTATTTTTGTAATGTTCCAAATCGGTTTTTTATAATAAGTCGAGAGATTTTAAATAATAATATGCAATTTACCTACTTCTAGAAAGGTTTATGTGTATATGTATTTGCCTGTGTGTGTGTGTGTGTGTGTGTGTGTATTTGTATGTGGCGTAGAGGGATGGTATGCTATTTAGTTGTAAAAGCACATGTTTTAAAATGTTGGTGTAACAACAAGTAATACATACTGATTTTTACCCGTTTACTCAATCTTACATCTCACACACCATACACCCCCTCACACACACACACACACACACACACACACACACACACACACACACACACACACACACACACACACACACACACACACACACACACACACACACACACACACACACACACACACACACACACATACACACATACACATATACACATAAATCTTTCTCAAATGTGTAGGTAAATCGTATATTATTATCTAAAATCTTATGATTTATTATAAAAAAATCAATTTGGAACATAACAAAAATAATGATAAAATTCAACATTTCAAACGGCTGAAAAAAAATTAGCCATTTTTAAGTTTTGTATCTAAGGAAACTTTTGATCAGTAAGCCAAGAACTATAATATACCAAAATTTCACAGAGGGCCAAAAATCCATTTTTTGCGGTGTCTTTTGTTGCGCTTGTCTGAGAAAATCATTTCGTATGCAAAAAATAAACATTCAACATCTTTCGATGTTGAATGAAAGCGTATTTGAATTTACTCCAGTAACGTGTTGGAATTTTAAGTTTTTCTTTCAATATTATTGTTTTTTAAAATTTCATTTATTTTCGAAATAATAGTGAATTCAAAATTTTTTTTAAGATTGAATCATTTGATTCATCAAATTTGAAAATAATTTTTTTTCCATATTTTCCTGATTCTTTTTAATATTTTTCTTTGTACTAATTATCGAATCCATGAACTCAGTTAAAAACATACGTTTCGCTTTTAACTTTTTTATAATTTCTGGTAAAATTTATAGTAAGTTTGAATATATACTAAATCGTTATTACATTGTTCATTTCAATACTTCCTGAACTGTTTTTACTGATATAGCACCATTTGCATCAAATGATTGGACAACCTATTTAAAAAAAAAAAATTAGTAATGCATGAACAAAATGTTATACATATTAATAAACTTTAACTAAACTGTAATTCTTAATAATAATAAAAGAAAAAATAAATCTCTTTGATTTTAGGAAGATATTTTGAATAAAATAATGTTACTTCTCCCATATTCCTCATATTTCCCACCTCGTTATAACTGATTAGAAGATCAACATTATTGCTTTTCTATTCAGCAATAATTATTTCTTTTTAATTCAGTAATAATGTTGATACTGTATCCAATTTTTTTTCGATAACTTTCAACACAAGTAGAAAAAATAATACTTTCAAAAATACTTTTTTTTTACCAAAAGATATTAATTCGTTAACTGATTGGAAATGAATATTTATTTATTCTGCGATGTTATTTCATGATCATCAGCTTTTGTTATACTAGATATTACAAACGCGCGCTGCGCGCGCGATATTTATCTTTTTCAACACAAGAACAAAAATTATTATAATACTATTATAATATTTTTAACTTCTTGATACACAATTATTAAAACGATCCTCTGTGAGATCAATATAATGACAGCTATTCACGAAGTTAGCGCAGCGAGAGAACCAATTAGCATCGCGGAAAAGCGGCAACAATAATTTCGAGAGATGCGAGTATCGATGTCATGCCTTTTTTTTAGAAAGGAAGATATACCATACAACTGCATCTGTGATAAGTAATAATATTTTTTTCCATCCCTTTTTATCCCTTTTTGACTATAATATCAACATGCTGTAATAATAAATCGAGCTATAATCGCATGATTAGTTTGTTCCAATTGTTTACATGTAAATAAATAAGAAATTCCTAGTTCATCTTCACTCATTTTTCTAACAATTAAATTAGTTATATAACGAGCAGAACTATCTCATCCATAGAAATCCAAATATAATTTTCATTATTATTGATTAAATACTAATACGAATTTTTTGAATTTTTGTATTGTAACACTTTTCGAAATAATTTTTTCAAAGCCTTGATTCATTAGTAATTTTTTGATATATTTTTTTTATATATTGTTTCGGAAAATTACTCCATATTTTATTGTCGAGTGCATACCAAAATATATTTGCAGCCACCATTGCTTCACACAATTCGTAATAAAATAAATTTATCTTCAGAATTAGTATTTAAATAATTGTATCAACTGCGATTTCGTTGACATAAAATCTTGAAAATAAAATTTATTTATATAATATTAGATTGTGCATAATATTTAAATTCAGTAACAAAATTATATATACACAAATATAATATACATACTTCTTTTTTGTATGAGTTGCAACTGTTTCTCCATCAAAAATAAAACATTTTTCATCTATCAATTTAATCCAATCATCAATTAAAGCACATCTTTTTTTCTTATTTTTTCCCATTTTATTTATAATATTTTTAATATTTATAATATTTTTTTTTACTTTATAATACTTTATAATATTTTTCTCACCGCGATTACTTTTTTCGATACTTCATGAGCTAACAGCTAACAACATAATAACTTCTGTTTAGAAAGTATGTCTCTGAACGTTTCCATATTCCGATGTAATAAATATTTAATAATGTATATATGTAACAAATATATGTAATAAATATTTACATATTTTGTTTTATACATCAGCTTTTAACTTTACGTTTAAATTAAAAATTTTTTAAAATTCTAATTATACTGTACATGTTTCTACAGCATGTCAAATATTAAATATACTAGTAATAAAAGAACACCGTTTTTAATATGAAATACATAAAATTATTTAAAATATATAAAATATATAAACATATGCAAAAAAAATATAAATATGCATAAAATATGCTAATATATACAAAATATGTAAATATGCAAATATGCATAATATGCATAAATAAATATACATTTTTAAGATTATTTTTTGCTTTTTCAATAAGACAAATTTCTATTTTGATCTTACTTTCCAATCTACTTTCTAAAAAAAAAAAAATACAACTGCATAAGAATCCGATATGTAATAATGATACTGAAGTGTTAGCGTAAATCACATTACAAAGGAAAATGCATCGTTTTCCTAAATGTATCAATTCGTAACGAAACGTGTGATGTTTAGGAAAAAGACATATAACGATTGATATAATTATTTCTGTAATAATTAAATTTATTTACGTGCATACTTTTAGTTATGTTAAATAAAACAAATGTAAAATATGAGAACAAAAGGAATAAAACGATTAAAAATTTATTTATATTTTATATTAACTTGTGATTTTGTAAGTATTATTTGTTTAATGGATAGAAATAAAATAGAATTTGCAAAATGATTCCGTAATGTACGATAAGAAAACTAATAATAAAACTAATAAAGTATCACATCTTTACAAACAAAATTTTATCGTAGATTCTTAATGATAACTTTCACTTTTTAATCAATTGTAAGTTCATTATCTTCTAAGTTCGTGTTAAGTTGATAAAATAGTAATACTTTGATAATGCATGCATCCTTTTAATTTTTCATAGATTGTACATTGTATTCCTTCGATCAAGATCGAAATCATTTTCAGTCTCATAACAACTCTCGAGAGAGCGTGGGGATTTATTTTTCATCATTTAAATATTTTAAATTGATAAGATAACTTTTCTGTTTTTTTTACTTCCAATATCTGAAACATATTTCGCTTTTATATCGTTATCCTTTTTTTTCTCACAAAATAGTTTATAAGAAATTTTAAATCCTAAAAGACAACAGCTTATTCGGTAAAGTAAAATACAATAATAAATCTAAAAATGATATTTCATCAAGCCATTCAAAATGCCATGTATACATGAATCAATGTCCGAACAATTTCTAAAATCGGAATAGATATGTTTCTGTATTATCAGTATTTTTCGTTTCTTTTAAAATATTTTTTAAAGTTGAAAATATCATTTTTTCTTTAAAACAGAATTATATTTTTGTAAAAAATTATATTTTGTTAGATTGATATATAATCATTGTCATGCATAAAACTTTAAATATCATTATATAACAATTTTATATTAATGTAATATAATTACATGTTTAATGTAATATTTCCTAGATTTATATATTTTTAATTTAATAACATTAGCAACTAATTGTTAATGATTAATTAATTAATTATATGGTCAATCATAGCATAAGTTTACAAACACTCACAGTCAACAAATTGATCAATAAATAAATAAATAAATATCAAAATAATAAATGTTAATAAAATGATTATTTTAATGATTGCAATATCAATTAATTGATAATTTAATTATATATTGCATTACAAATACGTGGAATTAATTTCTACGTTTAATTTTTGAAATGTATTGTTATGATCAAATAAGCAACATTCCGAGATTTAGCCGCAAGGTGACATGAGATAATGAGAAACGCTAACGCAACATACGATGAATGAACATATGCTGATGACACATTTCCTTTTGTAATTCAACATGATCTAATACACTTTATACTTGCATATGCATAATATTAACAAAATTTAAAAAATGAAAAAATATATAACAATTTTGTTCTTTCATCAAAATTTAAAATTAATTTTGTATCGTGAAACGTATATCAAATGTTCATGTATTAAATAATATTTAATTTATCATTATATTAAAAGAAATTTTTTTTTCAAAATAGAATTTATATACAATTATTTGTATATTTATTAATTAGTCTTGCAATTAAATTTAAACAAATTTTAATTTAACAAAATTTATAGTTTAAAAATGTAAAAAATATTTCATTATTCTGCTCTTTTAATTTTAATTTAATGATATATTTTTTTGAAAATTTAATATCAATTTCTTTATATGTTCTTTTGTTAGCAAAATGTTGAATTTTATAATTAAGCGATTAATTTAAAATTCTAATGTAATATTTTTTGTTATTTAAAGGATCATTTCATTAATTAAAGCTTAATTAAAAAATAATTCAATTGAATTGATATAATTTAATTATTGATGTCTATTGATTAAAAAGATTTCATATTATTTATTTCATATTATTTATTTTGTTTAATTTTTTATTTTCTGAGATATGCAATTCTATATGCTGTTTTCATAATTACATGTTATCACGGAAATGAGGCGCCATCGTAACTGCAATCATTGCACTTCCGCCATCGCAATGTAATCACATTCATGATGCACTAGAGCGACCTTCATGCTTTAAAATTTATAACAGCATTAATTGTCCTTAAATTTTATAAAGAAATTTCATATTGAATTTAAAAATTTCAGAATCCAAAACAAAATTAAAAATAGTTAAAATATTTAACAATTAAAAAAATATTTGTTAAAAAAGAGATATAAAATTTTGATATAAAATGAACAAACGTGTTTTTTCATTTTTGATTTATTTTTTTTAAAAAAATATATCTCCAAAAATATCATTGAACTAATGAAGTAAGACTCATTTCTAATAATATGGGATAGATTCAACAACAATCTTTATACGTATTCTCTATCACACGATTATAACGAAACATGATTCCACCGTTCTACGAAGATGCATGGAACATCGCGCACCTGTACGAACAACATTTCCATTATATGTGTGTATATACGCAAATAGATACGTGCATACGTCGCGATTACGTTCGTTCCGACTGTCATCGGTATAATTACGTTTGCAAACGGCAAACGCACTCGTGCATGCGTCGCCGTCTCGTATCCCGCAACACCTAAAGCCACATTCACGTCGAAAAAGAGATTACAGAAAAATTATAAAAAATTATAAAGATCATATAAATGAATAAAAATAAGATAAAATTTAGAAATAAATCTTTAAAATAAATCTTATTTATTTTCTATAAAAAACATTTTATTATAAATTTATGAAAAACTTGCTTTTATCACATAAAAATAATTATGTTAACAAAAGATATTCTAAAAAAAGTGAAAATTTTAAATTAATTAAAAATTTAGCAAATAATTAAGTTAATTAAATAATTTAATTAATTAAATAATTTAAACATTAGAAATTTGCAACAAAGAGATATTTAATAAAATAAATTATTGCTGTAAAGATATTTAATAAAATAAATTATTGTTTTAAAATCCTAAATTAAAATAACAAATTAAAGATAAAAAGGATGTTTAAAAAAACATAAACATGAAAATGAAATATATGTGCATTATAAAAATTTAATTCATTGCTCACAAGATATAATTTTTTCCTTTCTATTATTGTCGATATTTTTTATATAATATAAAGTTGTATTATAAATTAATTGTTAAAGATATTTGCTGTTAATTTTGTTACTTACTTTAATGTTACTTTTTTTAGTTCTCCGATCGTTGGATTATATTCCCTGTCCTCTCCGCTATTTTTTACTACTCCTTCGTCAACGTTTACTGCATATCCGCTCACTACCAAGTCTACCAAATCCGTGAAATCATCATGCTTTCTCATTGTCGAAGATGGCGTCATTTCACTTTTCCCAGATTTTTTAATAGTAGGCGTTACATCGCTATTGACTTGTTCGCGACTGCTATTACCTCGTTGAAGGAACTTCCGACGGAAGTTATTGTAAACGGTATCGGCATCCGGCGAATCGCCGACTCGAACTCGAGCATGGCTAGGAGTCAAATGATGGCCACTGTAGCCTAAATCCATCTGCAAATCTATCACCAGCAGCAACGTAAATATGATGGCAAACGCGCTCAAACACAGCACCAACTTGTCACGAATACGGATAAGTCTAACGTTTAGTCTCATTTTGGAATTTTTATGAGATCTCGTACTTGTTAATCGATTTCTCCTCTCACTTTTTAATAAATTTCTTTGAATTAATGGCAATTGTGAAATTCAATTGATCTGTAAGAAGAGAAGACTTTTGGATCAGGTGTTGGTTTTCCAAAGCTTCAAGATTATTGAATTTTCAATATAAACAAATTTTTGGTCTATAGATCGATAGATAAATTCTCCAAAATTTTTTCAGGATTTTTTATCTTTGTAATTAAATCATTTATTTTATCTAATAGATCTTTCTTCGCATTCTTTTTCTTAAGGATTCTTTTAGAATATATTATTAATATAGCAATCTACAAAATGGTAGATTTACAAAATTATAGAAATAATGCTTTATAAGTCAAAATATTTTTGCGAATCTCTTTGAATTAATTAATGACATGGAATTATCAATTATTTCGAAAGTAAATAAGTTATTAATTTCTACTTCGGTAATTATTTCACCAATTATTTTTCTGTATAACTTATTTCATATAGTAATTGATTCTTTTAATATTTTTTTTAGGTTTCTGCACTTTGACGATTCAACATTTCAAGTTTTCATTAAAACTTTTTATTTTAATTATTTCAATTAAATTCTTGAAGTTCTTAGAATCTTTTTCAAAATTCAAATATTTTGACACACTTTCAATGGACTCCGTTACGAAGTTAGTTTGTGAATTTCCTTTATAGATATCTAGCTATTCGCAACAAGACAGAATCTTGAAGATCTTTATATGCTCTTCGGGTGGTTTTGCGATCAACTGACGTTCCGCAAAGCGATTTGAAACCGTAAGTTTACATTTCACGACAGAATATTTATCAGCTGACCCGTTGTTATCGAATCTTGTTGACCCTTGACCAAGCGAATCCTTCTCTGACGGCGCTTTGCTTTGTAAATACTATTGCTTCTTTTTCGTGTCTTCTTTTAAGATCTTTGAAGAGCTTGCTGAGTGTCTTTTAGAAGACAATGTTTGTAAACAATCGATGATTGAGATTAGGAAAGATTTATTAGATCGTTTTTGCCTTGTTTACATTTAAAAAAAAGTGTGGATACTACTTGATCATCAATGTTAGTTAAACACAAATAATTTTTCAATACAAATTAATAGGACTCCCCAAATTAAAAAAAGAAACAAATTTAAATGGAGCTAAGAGAGTCAGATATGAAACTGAGTGCAAAATAAACCTTTGTATAATTTTTATTTAATATACATACGTACGTTTTGGATCTATTTTGAGTCATCTTTAACAAGATATACATTCATCAGATACAATCCCACATTCTCCACACTAAACGTGTAATTAAATATAGACCTTAACCAAAAATAAGTGTCAATCGGTCGGTAAACCAAGTAATAAGAAACAAAAAGATCTACCAAGTTCTTATTAACCTAATTCTTTTTAATAAAAAAATTCTAAATAATTTTTTTTGTTAATTATGATAATGTTTTTTTTTTCTTTAAAAAATCTCCTTCAATAAGAGAACAAACTTTTTCGTCAGAAAAAACCATTCCGGATAATTTTTTTGTATATTATAATGATATATCATTTCAGAAATATCTTTTTTTCTTCAGATAAAAAAATGTACTGTGTAACTGAAGAAGTGACTTCTTTAGAGAGAAAATAAAGGTTCTTTGTCAATAAAGAATTTTCTTAAATATTTTTTTTTATAAATTATGATTGAGAAACTACAAAAATGTTTTCTTTTTTCTCAATTAAAATAATAAAATAATAAGATTTCTTGCCAATATAGGTTCATTTGAATAATCCTTTCTGTTAAATGTAATTGTTTTATTAAGAATGTTTTTTTCTTGTGATAACAAGGAACTTCTGATTGTCAATTGTGAAACTTTCTCAAAATCTTTTTATACTAAATATTTGTTTCTTCAAAAACGCTTTTCAACAACTTCAAATTTTTCTGAAGATCTTTTTCGATCAATTACATTAATAGACCATTCAAACTTTATCGTTAATAGCAAATTATTATGAACATTTTTGTTCATCAAATGTGTGTATCTTTCTTTAGAATTACTTGTCAGTAATAGATATCGAAATGGATATTAAATAAACTTCTTCAAGAAAAATTTAATTTCTCCAATATTTTTTGTTGTCAATTAAAAGATGTCAATTATATTCTTCTCAATATTCATTTTTAATAATAATAAATCCTTTTCAATATTTTCTTGTGTCAAATATTTTTCAAAATCCGTCTTCGCTAACAATATTTTTCAGCATTCTGTTTTGGCCACGGAAGACTATTATTAGCATTTTTATTGGTCCCGTCTGTCTTCAATAAAGAACTATTATGACTATGCCTTTTCATTAATGTTACAATATTAAATCCTCTTGATTATGTGTTTTGACTAATAACATTTCCTTAATGAATTATCTCAACTCTCTCTTTAACAATCATAGATATTCCCACATGTTTTCCACTAATATTGGATTTTGGCGATTGCTTTCCTTTAAATATTCTTCTTTAAATTTCTTAATCTTCTTAGATTTCTTAATATCTTCTTTTAAAAACTTCTTCTTATATCTTTTTTCGTATTCAACATTAAATTCTTACCGTTCAATAATGCTTTTTCTAAAATATTCTTTCTCAATAACAAAGAATCTTTCTGAATGTTTTTCTTATTTCTGTAAACTATAATTTCGATCAGCATTTTTTTACAGTAACAATTGTTCTTCCTGACAGTCTTCAATAATTTATTGCATCTGTCATCGATATTTTTTCTTAATACCATTTTCAGGAAATTCTCCCAAATTTTGCAACATGATTTATTGTGAGTTAATTATCATTTACATTTGATAGCTTTTAATTTCAATTTCGATTTAAATCTTTCGTCCGACTTTCCGTAATCGTATGCGCTATCTATGTATAGAAGGTCGACAAATGCTATCGTATTGTTGCAGTCTACACTTTCGGAACATCTCCCTCAAAAGTCGGAAAGATCCCTATAATAATTCGGCGACGAGGATTTTGCACACACAGATTCTGGAACGGATCACTCGAGGCACTTTCACTATACCTTAATTACTCGCGAAAACACACGAAAATAATATATCACTCAATAATATATCACTCAAATAAATAATTAAAAAATTAACTGAATCTTAAGAAAGATATGTGGTACTGTGACATCCTGTAATTTCTCCATAGATCGTCTGAAACAAAAAAATATAATACTATTAAATAAAGAATTATAAATAAATTTATATATGGCGCGCGCGCGACACACACACACACACACACACACACACACACACACACACACACACACACACACACACACACACACACACACACACACACACACACACGCACGCACGCACGCACGCACGCACGCACGCACGCACGCACGCACACGCACGAGCGTAAATTTACACAAAATAATTCTTTTCATCATAACAAACAAATATTGTGTATACATCTATATATGTACATACACACTCAAATACAAAAATTAGGAGACACGGTAGTGTCTCGGGTGTCAAGTCAATCGAGAACACTCCCGTGTGACTTTACGCGAGTCGGCGAGATGCGAACATCCGAAATTATCGGATCTTAATAGCGACTGAACCGATTAAGTTTTAAGTAGGTTTGATCGATAGCTTGAGTTCAACTTGAATAATAAAAGTATTTTTATTTTTCTGCTATGCCCTACGAGCGGAGATATTGCTAGGCAAAGTCCAATTTGAAAATTTTTACTTTAAGAACCGTCATTGTTATTATTGTCATTGTCGTCGTCGCCTTTGTACGGTTGCAATTTTTGTCGCGAGATGTCATTATTAATCTTATCGATTCAACGGATCATCAGACTGATAAGGGTCACTATAGGATCAGGGTCACTATAAGATCTAGCAAAATAATATTCATTAGGTCCTGCAGTGATCCTGACTTATCGGTCTGATTTATCCGCAGGGTCGATAATATAATAAATATGCGTGCATCGAAACGAACACATTAGTAATATATCTAATAAACACAGTAATTCTTTTTATTTGTTCCATCTTTCTTCTCTATTTCTTTAATTTAGAAAAAAAATGCATAAATTATATTACATCTTCATCATTATATTATTCGTTCGTATCAATTTTATATCTATATAAACATATATTTTGTAACATGTTATGCTCCGAATTATAAATTATGCTAAGTAATTGGTATTGCTAAGTAATTTGAGTATTTTTCTCGTACAATTACTTACAATCATAATTTATGCACTTTTAAATATTTCTAGATTACTACCAATAAGTTCCTTTTGATGCGTATATTTATTATTATTAATTTCGTCGATTTCAGGATCATCAGACTGATAATCAGAATCACTGTAGGATCTAGCGAATCATTGATGGGAAGAGTACAATATGTTTCGTATAAAATTGATTAATGTATCTCTAACTACAGTGTCCGCTCGTTATGTCATGATTCTGATTGACTTATTATTAATAAATATGCATAACAAAAGTAAGAAGGTAGAAAACGAAAGAGTGAGCGAGATAGTATGCCTGTTGCTCTTTTTCCGCGCGTCTGATTGGCGATCAACGATATCGTTGAGTTTCGTGGCGAGTTTGACAGTTAGTGATAATTTGTTTTAAAGTGTAAGTGACTGATGTTTGTGCGCCATAATCTGTTATTTTGCAGGTAAGTTCTAAGAAACAATATAAATACTGTCTTATGATATTGTTATGATATTTTTGCTTCTTTCCAGAAATCAAAGCTAGAAGTGTTCAGATATTACGATCTGTACAGATTTGTGTGCAACTCTTGACCATATTATGATATATTTGTTTAAACAATATATCAAAAGAATATATTTAATAATTGTTATTTTTATGATTTGTTTAAAACATATATCAAAAAAATATATTTAATAATTATTAATAAAACTGAATTATATTTTCAATGAAATTGTTAATAAAAATATAAAAAATATTGCACTTGTATTAAGATTACATATATTATACATTTTCAGGATATTCTGAAAAAAATTGTAAAATAACATCCTGAAATACTTTAACAAATTTTAAATAAATTTAGGAAAAATATTAAAAATTAAAAAGCACAAACATAGACGAAAAGAACACTTTTGCTAGCAAATCTAAAAATTTGACCAGATACAGATCTGACAATAATTTTGTTGGCTTATCAAAATTATTTTGGAGAACACTTAAATATGATACTTCAAAAATGTTTGATCTTTTAACAATCAATTTGAATATCGTATATAATATTGTATATAATAATTTTGAAGGCCTAACAAAATCGTTTTCAGATCTATATCTAGCAAATTTTTTAAATTTGCCAGTAAAAGTGTTCTTTCCGTGTACATACGTAAAAGTACAATGCAATGAAAAATACATGCATTCAAAATGACAGTACTCATATTGCTTCTTATTGTTAGAACTTACCTACAAGATAACAGATTATGGCGCATAAACATCACTTACACTCCGAAACGAACTATCAGCAATTGTCAAACTCGCCGCGAAACATAATGACATCGTCGACTGCCAATCGAACGCGTAGAAAAAGAGCCAGTATGCTATCTCGCTTGTTCTTTCGTTCTCTATCCTATTTACTCTCGTTGTGCATATAGAAATAATATAGAAATAGAATCTAAGTACATATCTTTCCATTTAAGAGTTTTTTTATTTAAACCCAAGTTGTTATGTCACAATCTTATTAAATTCAAATAGTATTTAGTACTCAATCCTAATATGTATACCATTTATATAAAAGATTTGAAATTAAAAAGTTAAATATTATTTTTTTCTTTGTCATATTTTCTATTTGCAATGTCATTAATATAAATTATATATAAATTACTCAAATACAAATATGCGCGCGCACGCACGCAAGCGCGCACGCATACATATTAGAGAATCTCTAGAGATAATTATGTGCTAACATTTTGTTATAAATAGCGTTTTAAATACGAGCCATATATTTACTGTGCCTATATGTAGCGTGGCGTTTCCCGACTGCCCTTTGAAATGTTAATGCATTAAATTTTCATTATTACTAATTTTAGATTCATTAATTATTATAAGTTATATTAAGTATATATAGTATTTAATAAAATAATTAAAGTAATTTTAAACTTTCTAAGGTTCTTAAATTTATATAACATATTTAATTTCTTTTATTCTGTCTTTTATTTGAATTTTCTTTAAAATTGACTTTTTATTACTTATTGTATATAATTAATTATGTAAATAAGATTTTTATATTATTTAAATAAAATGTTATTTATTTATTATATGTTTAAAATTTTTTATCTAATTATAAATATTTTTATTATTTTAATTTACACTTTTTAAACTTATCCTTTTTATTTTATGATTTTCTTCATTTTTATGTTACTTTTATTTTATTTTACACTTTTTAAACCTGTCTTTTTTTATTTTGTGCTTTTTTATTTTATTGTTTCTAATTTCTTCCTACATAGAACATAACCTCCAGTGGACATCCATTGAACCTCCACGGTTCCATTAAACTTCCATCGAACGTCTATCTCCACGATGGAAGTTAGATTGAGGTTAGATGGAAGTTCATTAGAGGTCCAGGGAACCTCCACGGTGGACGGTGCTCTAGGATTCCATCGTGGATGTCCATTAGCCATCCAACGAACTTCCGTGGTGGTCTCTCTGGAGTACCGGTCATGGGGATTCGAGAGAATACATGTATATATGTATATTGTAATATACATATGTATATACATAATATACATATGTATATATGTATATCATTGTATTGTTGACGTGTTATTCTAAACACGTTATTTGCGATAAATATCATCACATGTTTCGGTAGTCGAAGAGATAAGATGCCTGCCCGGTAAGCAAGAGATCCAAGTTCGATTCCTGGCTGAGGTGATATTTTTTCGCAAAATAATTACGAGTTTTCACGACTGGTTCGGGCCCCGCCGTGACGCACACCTTCCCTTCCTATTTTCCACCGTAGACGTTCATTATAAATGAATAAATAGAATATATACGTAAATTTATAAACACTACTCACATGGAACATGATATTAAAATCCATATAACATATAATCTTCATATATAACATATAACATATAATTTTCCTTTATGTATATAATTAAATTATCTATAAAAATTACTCACGCTATCAGGACATTGACATTGAGACTATTTGAATCTTACGACAATGTGATAACATTTACTGATCGAAGATCTGTCATATTTTTACATCAAAATTCTAAGTTTAATTATACTATTGTTCTAATATCTGATTTCAGCCGATCACGTAGGTGAAGCAAGCTCGACTGTATATACTACAAGGATGGATGATTCTCGGAAAAATTATGTAACGTTACTGTTACGTCCGAGGTTACGTTCGAGAGGAGAAGTTGGTCAGGAGGGGGGAACTCGGGTGGACGCACAGAACTGTTGTTGCTCTCCCGGATCGATGTCGCGGGGTCGATCCGCGAATCGAACGCACCCTAAGAGCACAGGAGCAACGTCGATGACGCTATAACCCTCACCTGCGTTAGCGCGATCGGTGATTCGTTTTAGGTCAGAGAACCGAATCTCTTTAACCAGGGATGGACCTCGTGCAATCTTCAGGGAGCCGTGAATAGTTCGGAGTCAAGATTTTTCTTTAAGTAAATAAATAAAAACGCAATTCAAGTTAATTACGATTTAATAATAAAAAAAGGAAATACAACATCTTAACTCACTCGTACGAAGTAGCACAAATGTAGAGTGTACCTTTGAATATGGATAATTATTGTTTACAAACTTTCATACACAAACTTTATATAATTGAACATCCGCTCTCTACATTTGAATACGGAAAATTATTGTTTACAAAAAGTTCATACACAAAACTTTGTATAATTGAAAATCCGGTACAACCTCTTATTTACAAAAAATTTATATAATTGAAAATCCGGTTTAAACTTTCGTTTATAAAACTTATATAATTAAAAATCCGGTCTCTATACATTCCCAATTGCTTTAATTGGGGCAAAAAGTTGCTTATTGCAAGCATGCCGATGGGATCGGGTTGAAGGTGTGGCGGAGGATTAGGGTGAGCGCTGCGGAAAGCTTTCACGGGGACGAGATAGGGAAGAGGATATATATATATATCCCAAATAAGAAGGGAGGGTGTGCGTCATGACGGGGCCCGACTACGAACCAGTCGTGAAAATTCGTAATTATTTTGCGAAAAAATACCACCTCAGCCAGGAATCGAACCTGGATCTCCTGCTTACCGGGCAGGCAGCTTATCCCTTCGACTACCGAGGCATGTGATAATATTTATCGCAAATAATGTATTTAGAATAACACGTCAACAATACAATGATACACACACACACACACACACACACACACACACACACACACACACACACACACACACACACACACACACACACACACACACACATATATATATATACGTATATTACATATACATATATACATGTATTCTTTCGAATCCCCACGACCGGTACTCCAGAGCGATGTTGGTCTCTCACTCGATGGATGCAGGTCGGACCGCAGCGGCGACACCCTCCAACGCCATTGGCAAATATACAAATAATCCTCCTGGTGCGCCAGTGCTCCACCGCTTACGCTTGTTCGATCCCATCACTTCTCAGTCGCCAACGTCATCAAAGCTACACAGTTTCTCTCGTTGCAAAGTAGAGCCGGAAAAACCAATTATTCCCTCTGAGTGAAGCGCGGCAAAGCCGCATTTTTTCAAACAGGCGAAGAGAGAACAATAAGTCCCCCTGCAGAGCGGCAGGAGAGATTGCATCAAGCATGGCTCGAGTCCCCGAATAAGAAGGGAGGGTGTGCGTCACGACGGGGCCCGACCACGAACCAGTCATGAAAACTCGTAATTATTTTGCGAAAAAATACCACCTCAGAAGAGGTGGTATTTTCCTGCTTACCGGGCAGGCATCTTGTCCCTTCGACTACCGAGGCATGTAATAATATTTATCGCAAATAACGTATTTAGAATAACACGTCAACAATACAATGATACACATATATATATATCCTCGCGGGAAATATACATCGGGATAGTATCGTGGAGTTGATGTTTTGAAATTTGCTCCCAAAACTGGTTGTCGGACTTAAATTTTCTCTTTATGTAAAAGGTTTCCGGTGGTGGATGAATGGGAGAGCGAAGGAATTGGCGGACGAGATGATAGAACTTCTCCACGTCGAAGTTCTCTGGAGTGCATCGCTGTTCAAATTCAGCCGCGGAGCAGAGGGCCGTGGCGTATTCTTGCAAAGAGATGTTAGCGAGTCTCGGTTCTATCTCGATTAACCGCTCCGCGAGTTCTTCGGCATGTTCGGTTTTGCGACGAATTTTTTATTTTTAGCTTCTCCCGACGGTGCAATGCCCGCTTCGTTTGCTTGTTCGAGATGGCTTTCGTTTGGTTCACTATGATAAATTTAAGAGTTGGTGAGAGAGAGTGAGTGAGTTGAGAGAGGTGAAAGAATTGAGGAATCGTGGTTGGGCAGCTTCATCGAGTCAATCGGCGGCTTGTCAATTTGGAATCGGGAGAGGCAATTTCATCGAGTCAATCGGCGGCTTGCCAAGTTGGAATGTTGAGGAATCGGGGGAGGCAGCTTTACCGAGTCAATCGGCGGCTTGCCAATTTGGAATGTTGAAGTGATTTAAAGAAACAATTAAGTCAAAATCGCGAACCAAACAGCCAGTCAATCGCGGAAAAGAACGAAAAGGATGGACTTACTTTTGCTGTGGCGGGGCACAGATGAGAGCTGTGGTGCCTTGACTGGATCGCGAATCACACGAAAAAATGAAATTCGCGCACAGATTCTAACTAGAAATTTTTCATAAACAGCTTGAATGGTCCCGTCCTTGGTGTGGAGCGAGGAGAAGAGAGAGCGATCCACTCCAAATCGCGGTTTATAAAGGGTTCCGGAAGGGTTGGAATATCTGAGGGCGTGATGAATTTCCGCGTTGGATGGCTAAATGATAGTTTAGAAAAATTGCGAGTATAGAGGAAGGAAGGGAACGGTGTTCTGTGGATCGTGGTTGTTTTTATATCCGGATTTTCTAGCGAATGACGGAATTAGTTAGTGAAAATTCCATCCGCCGTTCCACACCTTCAATTATTCATTGATGTGCCCGCCAACGGCCGCTAATCGCTTTTTCTTAATTGACGTTTTCTTAGTTTCCCCAGTTTGGGGAATGTCGCCCTCGAATGATCTGACGCGTTTCTCATCCGTCAAGAATTTGATTTTGTTAATATTTCGAATTTTATTAGTATGTTATAAATCTTTCGGCGCCGACAAAGCTGTCTTTCACAAAGAATTATTTTTTTGATAGCGAAACGTGTCTCGAGAAGAATTTTTGTATATTTGTTTAAGACCCTTCTCAGATCATTCGAGGCACTTCGTTTCTCGATTAGCAGCCGTTATCTTTCTCCGAAAGAAAAGAATTCGTAAAGTCCCCCAGACGTAACATTATCGACATTTACAAGATAAAAAAAGATTTCATTAGTTCCATTGCACGTTACGTATGTATTTGCTCTTCATTCTTTCAAAGAAATATTTTTGTTCAGCCTCATAAAAAATTCTTTTTATTAACTTTTTCTGTAGAAATCTTCTGGAGGATTCATAGACATCTAATGGAAGTTACAAATCTCCATGATGGATCTCTAATGGATATCTATTTTTATTCCGTGTGGGTTGTCTATCGAGACTCCATGGATCCTTTATTAGTAATCCACCTAATATCTAACAGTCTATGAAAGACGTCTAATAGAGGTCTCATAGACTTCCACGAAGCGGAACTGTGAATTTCTTCTGGACGTCTACTGGAAGTCTAATGGATGTTCCGAATATCCATGATCGACGTCTAATGGACGTCTACTGGAGGGTTTTGTTCTATGTGGGTTTTAATTTAAACTTTTTTTAACAAATTATAGGGCTGGCCTTAAACCTTTTTATTTTGCATTTCAATGTCTTTTAACTTAAATTTGTAATTTTTGAATTTTATTTTCAATTTTAATTTTTTTTAATTTCATTAACTTTAATTTTCTTAAACCTATCCTTTTCATTTTTAATTTTTTAATAATTTTAATTCTTTTATTTTATGTTTTAATTTGTTAGACTGACTTTTAGCAGCAGTCGGGAGACTTTTTTTTAAAAAAAAACATTTTTTATTTAATTGTTTTTATAACCTGTGTTTAATATAATTCACTTTATTTTAATGTGATTTTATATTTAAATTAATTTCTAATCTTTTTTAATTAATTTTTTAATTGTTATTTTATATTCTTCTATTTCTTTAATCTTTTTTAAATATAATTGTAATGTAATTTTGCTTTTAAATTGACTAATCTTTTTAAATTTATGTTTTTTATTTAATTATTTTTTTAATTTTTATTTTTCAAATTTTCAAGTTTTTTAATTATTTTCTTTTGTTTTTTAATCTTTTTTTAATTTTGCTTTTATATTGATTTCTAATCTTCTTAAATTTATTTTTTATTCAATATTTTTTTTAATTTTTATTTTTCAGGTCTTCAAGTTTAAATTTTCAAGTTTTATTTAAATTTTATTTAATTTTAAATTTTAAAGTTTCTATTTTAAATTCTTTGAACATCTTTATATCAACTAATTTTACTATTATTATATAAAAAAGTATTTTACAACTATGTTATACAATCTGTATTAGATCTAGCTTACTTACCCAACTAGGCAGAAGTCGGGAGTATGTTTTTTTTTTTTAAATTAATTTTTTTAAATTAACTTTATTTATTTTTTTAATATTTGCTTTTTTCTTTTAAGTTTTTATAAATTTTTTAATTATTATTAAATTTATAATTAAATTATTTGTTTTTAAGTATTCGTTTTTTTGTTTTATCACTTTGTTTTAATTTTCAACTTTTTTATTTTCAGCTTTTTTATTTACAGTTGTTTTGTTTTTTATTATTTGTAATTATTGTTTTTGATTTCCAAGTTTTTAAATTTTTTTAACTCTTTTAAATTGCTTTTTAATTAAGATTCTTTAATTTAGTTTTAGATTTTTTTTTTATCTAAATTTTTATTTTTAACAATACATAGATATAGGCCGAGTACATGTTAACTAACAAATTACTTAACGCGAAACATAGCATTTCCTCGGCAAGCAGGATTTTGGTGGCTAAAGTCTTTTAATTTGAAATAAATTCAATTAATTATATTAATTATAGTAATTATATTTTATTTTTAAGTTTTTTATTATTATTTTTTAACTTTTTATACCTCTCTTTTTATTTTATTATTATTTTTATTATTTGATGTTTTCTAATTTTTACTTTCTAAGTTTTTTTATTTAATTTTTTAATTTTCACAGGTTATAATAAACTAAGACGGCCTGCCGCTTTCATCACTTTCGTATTGCCCGTCATTTTTTGTTATAAACTAAAGATTACTAAATTCTCTATACAAAAGCTTATGAAATTATGAGGAATTCCCAAATAGAGGACACTACTGTTGCATTATCATTTGAAATTATGAAAAAAGTTATAAGGCCCTTTATACACAAAATGCATAATAAAAGATTTATTAACTAAGTTTAGTTTGTTTTATTTGATTATGACCTTGTATCCATGTGTTCACAATGCTAGAAATCGGTCCGAGATCTCGGGTGGAAAGAAATTAGACCAATTACGTTTGAATAATTCCAATTAACTAATGCGGCCAATTAACTAATGCGATTGGTCAATTCTTTTTCCATCCGAGATCTCGGACCGATTTCTAGCATTGTGAACACAAGCATATATAAGCAGTATTAAGGCCGTATCAGACTACGGGTTGCCGGACTTAGGGCCGCAGTACACACTTCATAACGCATAAGAAAATAAATTAATCATAGTCTTCTATTTCTACCCCCGAAAATGAAAATAAAAGATTCTAATTTCATTTTCCTAATGCATTATGCGTTAAGACTCGTCTACACGACAAGGCGTAAGACGTCATAAAAGCGTAAGCGCAGGCACAAGAGAGTTTCCGGTCGTAGCGGCGCAGCAGCGTAAGGGAAATAAATTAATTTTATTTCCAACGCCTGTGCTCACGTTACGCCAGCTGTTTTGTTTGAGTCGCTTTGTTATCGTTAATTTATCTCTTTAACGAGTTAATTAAATGAGTTTAAACAATTTGAAAACATGAAGGAAGATTATTATAATGAAATAGACGAAAGTAATGAAATAGGGAATAATGTATCAGAAGAACGTATGATATATATCCGTACATTCATACATCTCGTGTATCCCAATACACAACTGTACGTTAAAAAAAGCAAGGGCTACAGCAAATACCAAGATAAATCTCTCACTTGGACAAGTATAGGGACAGCGATGACTCCAGCACTCACTAGTAAGTAAATTTGAATCATGTATATAGGTTACGTATATAGGTTAGGAACTTGTTGCTGATAAGAAATTTTTTATTTTAATTGTAAAATACCAATTTATTAATTAAAAAATATGTAAAAATAAAAAGTATAAAAGAGGATACAAAATTATAAATTTTAAAAAATTATTTTATTTTTATATTTAAAGTATTGATAAACATTTAATTTTAAAAATAAAAAAATTAATTAAATTTTTTATTAAAATCAAATTTAAAATATTTATTTCAATAATTAGTTATGCTCGAAGATTAGAGGCTCGAAAGATAATAAATCGATAAATAAATAATTGGATTATATGAGCCAAGTCAGATAACGGAGGCTAATGATATATTTTAAATTATCAAACTATATACAATAACTTTAAATAATAATCTAACAAATAAAAACATACATTTCGATCTTTAATGCGATCTTCTTCAGTGTTTTAAAAAAATGACGGATTATTCACGCAACGAAATTAAAATGTTGAGCGTCTTACTGTTATCTAATTAATGCAAAAGTCATAGTCCTAATCGTTGTAGCAGAGTTCCGAGATGCACTCCATTTGAGTATTGTATATCTTGACCAGGTATGACCAGTAATGAAAGAATCTGGATAATATAAAAAAAAAATAATGTCTAAAGTTAAAATTTAAGGATGTGGGAAAGAATCTAAGCAAGAGATAGAATAATAATCAAGCCGTTAAAAAACTAATGTATGTCCAATTATAAAAAACGTGTATAATTATTGAAATAAGTTAAAGTTAAAGATAATGTGAGTAAATTCTGTGTAAATTTTAAAATGTAAATTGTAAAATTCGTCTAAATTGTAAAATATGAGGCTTGAAATAAAGAGTGATCATACTGGTCAAGCAGGAATACAGGTTGAAACATATTGGTAATGGTTATTGGTAATGTTAAAGAGGTTACAAGCTTCTCTTAGAAACATGTGAACCGAGATCCAAGATAATTAGTTAAGAAAGGAGTAAAGAAAGGGGGACGAAGCAGGAACCAAGGAGGGAGGGCGAATAGAGTAAGGATAGGAATGGAAGGGAAAATAGCGAAAGGAGACAATTATGAACAAGAGAGAGAGTTAAGAATAGAGTGATACATCTCAGGGAGTAATTTAGTGTCGCTCTGTTTGTTTAAGCCTTGCTCTTGTTTTTTGATGTGCAACATTTCAGACACAAGTCTTTTCATAAAGCAAGGCTCATTATCCAAAATTTTTACGTTGTCCCAATCGAAAATGTAGTTCTCAGAGATGCGGTGCATGGAGACAACAGATGGAGACCCGCTTTTTTTGTTGATATCTGTTCTGTGTTCATGGAGTCTCGTCTTGAGTTGTCTTTTTGTTTGACATAACTAGTCTCACAATCGTTGCAATTAATTTTGTAGATAATTAATTTTGTACATCGCAATGAGATAGATGGTCTAGTTTATCTTTGCCCGTGGTTATGAATTTTTGTAAAGTGTTGTTCAGTGTGAAAGCTGGTTTTAAATCATGTTTTTTCGCCACCGACCGAAAGCTCTCTGAGATGTCACTAACATAGGGTACTACGAAATAGGTTTTTCTCGAAATTAACCGTTCATGTAAGGAAAGTTTCTATTCCTTAATAGGAATTGAAAGTTTCTAATATTGTATTTAGCATGTTCGACGGCGCACACAAAATAATGTCATCTACGTAACAATAATAGAACAAAGTATATGATAATGTAATCGCTCAATCGCTATTTTCTTCATCCTGCAATTAAGTCCGCCAAAATCGGGGACAACGGTGAGGGTGTGCCGAAAACCTGTTTGTAGATCTTATTGTTAAAAAAGAAAAATGTGGAGTTAATAATCAAGTTGATCGCGATTATAAATTCATCATAAAGAATGGACGTATTTCTGGAGATCATGTCCCATTTCTTGGAAATGCTGTTAAGAACTAAGTTTGTCGGAATATTATTGAATAATGAAACAACATCTAATGATGCTAAGAGATGGTCCGATTCCATGTGAAACCCATTAAGTTCCTTAACAAAATGATATCCATTCCTTATATAACTAGAGCCTTTGAAATACTGGATAAGAATATTATGCAAGAAATGTGCTAACTTGTATAGTGGGCTGTTAATCGATGCAATAATAATTCTCAGTGGAAAACCAGGTTTGTGAACCTTCGGCAACCCATAAGCTCTCGGCAGAAAGCCATCACTTATGACTAAGTTTCTGACCGTTGGCATATTTATATATCCTCTGTTCATCTCGTAAGGAGAGAGCGTGCATCGTTGGTCATCCTTCTGGTGGGAGACAATCTCGTAGGTGGTTCTATCGGAGAGCATAGTCTCCATTTTTGAAATATAATCGCATTTCGACATAGCCACAGTTACGTTGCCCTTATCGGCTTTTGTGAACATTATGTTCAGATGTTTTACTATAAAATCTTTGGCTGAACGTAACCATTGTAATACAAGTTTGTCGTCATTATTTAGTTTGATGTTCGTGTGTAATAACCTATTTAAGATCGGTATCGATTGATTTCGGATGGAACAACGCAAATCATCACTCAATTTGTCGATATTATTCTCGATATGTTTGATGAAGTCAATGATTGCATCTTTTCTATTATGAATGTCAAGTGGCAGGTTGAACCGATCTTCCAATTGCAACAGACATTACACGTTTTTAGGTATTACTGTTTGATTACAATTAATGGATCATTTGTCCTGCATATGATCCAGCGGAGACTCCGTGTCAAACAAATCCGCGGTAATATTAACATAGTATAGTTCAACTAATCTATCCCTGCCTCTGTTTTCTGCAAAAGGAGATCGATTCCAGAAAAATTTAACTTCCCCAGAATCAGAGATTGATGAGAGGTAATTAATAGGTTTATATTTCATTTTATTAGCGTTATTCCGTTTTCTCATCAACCAAGCGATCTTTTTATCGATCCTAATACACTCTGTTCTCTACCCACGAGAAAATCTCCTCTCTTAAAAATTAAAAAAGTCACATTCGATTGCAGTAGGTAAGTTTTTGGATATTTCTCTCGAAATCCTGCACATATTCCATTTAATCTGATGCAAACCTATACGCATCACGGAGTTGTAGATGAATAATTCGTTTAATGTAATTGTAATTAATTAATTCTAGTCAGTTTGTGTTTTGACACGTGATCATGTAAAAAACTTTTGTTAAGGAACTTAATGGGTTTCACATGGAATCGGACCATTTCTTGACATCATTAGATGTTGTTTCATTATTCACTAATGTTCTGACAAACTTAGTTGTTAACAGCATTTCCAAGAAATGAGACATCTTTCAGAAATACGTCCATTCCTTATGATGAATTTATAATCGCGATCAACTTGATTATTAACTCCATATTTTTTTAACAATAAGATCTATAAACAGGTTTTCGGCATACCCATGGGCTCACCGTTGTCCCCGATTTTAGCGGATTTAGTATGCAGAATATGGAGGAAATAGCGATTGAGCGATTACCTTGTCATATATCGTTCTATTATCGTTACGTAGATGACATTATTTTGTGTGCGCCGTCGAACATGCTAAATACAATATTAAAAACTTTCAATTCCTATTAAAGAATAGAAACTTTCCTTACATGAACGGTTAAAATTTACCATGAAAATAGAGGTAGATCGTCATCTCAGCTTCCTTGACGTCCTGATTGTTGTCGAAAATAACAGAGTCATATTCGATTGCTTCCATAAACCCACTTTCTCAGGGAGATACCTGAATTATAGGTCGCATTATCCAATTGAATATAAAAGAGTTATCTACGGTCTGATTGATAAGATAGTTCTGTTGTCGCACCCACGATTTCATTTTAAGAACTTGTTCGAAGCCATTAACATTTTGCTAAATAATGGGTACTACGCAAATTAGAGCCGAATTAGACGCCGTTTACGGAGACTCTGTTCCATCATTTGCTACCGTGAAAAGAAGGGCAGCTAAATTTAAACATGATTGTACCAGCTTGGCTGACGATGAGCGTTCGGGACGGCCAACAACTGATCATTACCGATAACATCGAAAAAATTCACCAAAAGATACTGGACGACTGTGGAATCAAAATTAGAGAGATAGTAGAGGCTGTGGGCATATCGAAAAAACGTGTTCATATATTGATTAAAGAATTAAACATGCGTAAGCTAATCGCGCATTGAGTGCCATGCTTGCTCACTGTGGATTAAAAACGCATTCATTTGAACATTTGAACATTTTCAAGATCCTGTTGAAGCGGTTTAAACGAAACGAGTCGGATCTTTTGCGTCGATTAATAACTGTTGATGAAACTTGGATCCACTACCTCACTCTTAAAACAAAAGAACAATCAAAACAGTGGACTGCGAAAGGTGAACCTGAAGAAGGCGAAGACGGTTTCATCGGCTGAGAAGGTGATGGCGACTATTTTTGGGATAATCATGGAATTGTGTTTATTGACTATCTTGAAGAAGGTAAAACAATAATGAGGGTGTACGCATCATTAATTGACAAATTGAAGGCAGAAATTGCGGAAAACCAACCATATTTGAAGAAGAAGAAAGTGCTGTTCCATTAAGATAACGCACCGGTTTACACTTCAGTGGTCGCCATGGCAAAAATTTACAAATTGCGGTTCGAATTATTGATCACCCACTGTATTCACTAGATCTGTCTCCTAGCGGTTTTTTTCTGTTTCCTAGGCTTAAAGTTTGGTTCGGTGGACAGACATTTTCGTCGAATGAGGAGGTCGCATCCGTAGAAACCTATTTTGCACAGCAAGACGCCAGCTATTATTTGAAAGGATTAAAAGGGTGGAAGCATCACTGAGAAAAGCGTATTGATTTAAAAGGAAATTATGTTGAAAAATAAAAACTGAATTTGATTGAAAAAATATTTGTTTCTATGTTAAACTCAAAACTTTTTAGACGATCCTCGTATTATTAATTCGGAGTTCATTCTCCGCGCAGAAAGTAATCAGTGTTTTTTCGTTCTCATTTAACATCTATTCATTAAAATTTTGATTTATTCTCGCAACTACATTGATACCGATGCGGGCGTTCAGGTTCCTATAAGTATAAGTAGCTTTTATCTTTTGATGTTTTATCGATTTGTTGCTGTAGTTGTTCGCAGAACGTTGCGGTCTCTTCTTTGAGTTTTCCTATATCGGGTGCGTATGCGTACACTTACGATGTGCAGTTTTCTCTCCTCCACGTCTAGAGACCACTCTTATCATTCCTTCGTTGATATAGACTTCGAGTAATGTTTTGCTCATATTTTCTGTTGATGAGTATTCTTATTCCTGATATAGTGTCCTTTTGTGTTTCTTCTTGTCACAGTAGTGGAATATGTAGCCCGGATAATTCCTACTTTCCTTTTCGCTTTGTTTTTGACACTGCACAGATGTCTATTTTATGTTTTTCCAGTTCTAGAATTATTTCTTGATGTCTGCTGTTTTGACTGGATGTTCCAGCATGAGTACCTAAGCATGTTTTCTCTATTGTTGCTTGCTCTTTCCTTTGTGAGTAATTGTCCCTGGAGATTTTCTCTGTTCTTTGTTTGAGCCGTTTTTGTCGTCGGTAAGTTTGTCCTGTTCCGAGACATATTATTAATATTAATATTTCTTTGAGCTTCTCTGCTTTTTTATCTTTGCTAGGTTGCTAGTTTAGAGAATCCTACTCCTTTCTTTGGGCTTAGGACCGGCACTGACAGTTGCTGGGCTATTCAATCCACTCATCACTGGCCAGAAGCGGAGAAATCGAAAATCCGATTTAATTATCGCAAAATACGGCTTTTTATACTCCGCGGATCGAAGATTCGAACGGTTTCGAATTAATTTGGTTCGATTCACGGGTATTGTTTGCCTAATTTCGATAATTATTATCAAGTATTTGTTTATTTGTTTGTTTATCTCATTTGAGAATTGCGTGCGGTCTTCTCCGGGCGCGTTCGGATGTTTCCGGCTCGCCGCGCTAAGTAGCACAGATTCCATGTATGGCCCGTATATGGGCCATGATTTTATCGTTCGCGTTTTGAAAAAGTTCATCAGCGCTAAGTACTTTTTGATCGATGGATAGACGATTGGTCTTTCGTCCGGCGGGTCTCGTGTAGACGAAATGATGCTGGAGGATGCATTGTTACACGACAATAAGTACGGCTCGCGGCTCTTTCGAGAATTTTGACGTGAGTCGTGTGATACGCGTGACTTGTAAGCGCACAATGCAAAACGGTGAGAGAGGCTATGGCTCACGGGACTTTGTCGCCGCGTTATCGATCAATTGTTTCGGTCTCGTCGGTTGTCACTGTCGTATGATTTTGGACGGGAAAGATGTTGCGAACGTTGTGGGCGATCTATGGTTCCAATTGGGCTAGGTAACATATTATCCCGTACGCGATAGCGTTGCAATAGATAGAAGTTGAATACGAGAGTCTTCTTTAACGGAGCCGTGGTAGCTTCCTAGCCAGTGATCTCAGCGGATTTCCAGAAAAACGAAGTCGTCGATAGTGTCCGGCTGATAGGTAGCGCCTTATCATTGTTATTTTCAAAAAAGGCAGATTGAGATCAGTGCTGAACGATCCATTGTTTCGCCGATAATAGGCGAAAATTATTCATCAGAGCTGATTAATATACGACGTCAGTCAATCGTAAATTGGGTTAGGTCGGGCACAGGTCGGCCAAAATCGAGTTTCGGGATAATTTCGCCGAATTACTCGCGAAATTCACCGAATTCTTCTGATGGTTTCGCGGACGCTTTTGTTGGCGCGGTCGGCCGCGGGTCGTCTATATCGATTTCGCCGATTTGCACACTTCGTTTTCGTGCTCACTTGTTTGATGTCGCGGGCAGTCATCGCGAGAATTTCCAACGGTAGAATCTCATCGAATCGCCGTATCAGTACTATGATGGATAGTCGGTCGGGAAAAAGATTAAACTAATATCATAATTCAAATTGTATTTTAATGTATTTTGATAGGTGATATGGGTGTATCATTAGAAATTTGTATAACTTTTATGTAATGAGTTATATTGTAGTTACTTTTATCAATAATTGTACTATCAAAGTAATACTTAATTTAATTTGTAATCTAGAAGTTACTCACTTGAAAAAATTTTTTTGAGTATAATTTTATTTTGGATATTCATCTTCAAAAAGCTGTTTTATTAGAATTGGTTGAAATATTCTCATAATATTGCATCTTTTATTCTATTTTTCTATGATTCCTATTTAGGAAAAATGGACCTCTGCCGCGTTTATCTGGCGGCAATACTATATAAAAGATTAAAGTTAAATTAAAGTCTCGCACAACTTAAATTATATATTAATATGATATTATCATAATATAAATTAAATAACATATGATGTTGCAGTGATATTATTTTTCGTTTATTACAAGTTTATATAATAAAGTAACAAAACAACATAATAGTTTTATAACCCAGGTATATATAAAAAAATAAAATATGTAATTATATGATATATAATTAAAGTGTAACAGATACAATTTGCGTATTATACTATATATGTTATTTTTGTTATATATTATTTATGTTTTATTAGATAATCAAAATGTATGCAACCAAATGTATTCATTCATTTTAGCCAGAATGCGAATAACCAAATTATTTAAATAATTTAATATAACAAAAATAAAAAATGTTTAAAGAATGAATATACTAGATAGCAATATTTGGCAGAATCTCTTTCTTAAAGGGATGCTGAACTGACGAGCGAACTCCGACAAAAACGTTCACACATATGTACATCTACACATACATAGATACATTTATGTATACATATATACACATACATACATTTCTGTACACACATGATACACATATGAACAAATTTTTGTGATACTCCCCTGTTCGTAATAAGTGTCTAAGCCTAATTCTAAGAACTCAAGTTGCTTCTTCATGTAACCTTCTAGTCTAGCAATATTAGTTTTGTAGGTACAGGTTATAAAAGTTTCATATAAAGCAAATATTTACGCGACTTGATAGCTTTGGACGCCATTTTAAGGTACCAAATGATAAAAAAGATCTAAATTTAAAAATTTTTTCTCATTCTTGATACGAAATTTATATGCTAAACACGTATTAATGCATAAACTTTAATTGTGGAAAAGGATTTCCAGATCTATAAAGTTTATAAAAAATGAGAGCAATACAAAAATTACTGCGTTTTGTCGGTAATAGACAAATAATAGACAAGTTCAGCATCGTCTTAAGTGTCTAATAATGTAGGAATTGATGGACAGGGATTGTTTAACACTAATTTCTTTTAGTAAACAAGATATATTCAAAAGGAAAGAATACAATACAGTGCACTTCGTGCCGCGCTCACTTAACGACTCTACCGCTCAGCACACGAAAATACAACTTTGATGAGAACACCACCTCTGTTTGGCGCTCGCCAATGCTTTTCTTTGTAAGCACGCCAGGAGAAGCGTAGCCAATCTTTTGAATTTATGGAAGCGCGAGTTACAATTTAAGAGAATTTAATTTATTCACTTTCTACAATAATTTTTTTCTAATTCTTTTGAAATTTATATATAAATTTAGAATAATTGCTTTTATTGCCAACGTGTCATTATTTTTACTTACAACGTGTTGTTCAAAGCTAGAACTAAATTTTTCCCTTTATTGATGATCAAGTATCAATTAGTCCTTTGTCTCATTGAGAAATTCTTATTCCGAAAAATATCTTTCCCAAAATTCGAACAAGGGGAACCCCAGGTGACGAATCGAGGGATTTTGATGCGCTTTATACAGGCTATTCTTGGACGAAAAAAAAATACGTGTCCAACCGTTTCAGTCAATGACTAATAGTTTCGAAAGAATCAATTTTTCAGAAATGAGTCTAGTTACACGATATACGAGCATGACGCTTTATACGTTTGATCATTGCTGCTGAGCAACAGCAGCGGTAGTACAGTTGATAAGCGGTAGTACGTTGGCTTTGTACGAAGTGGATCGCGTGTTCGAATCTCGTCGCGTATATTTGTTTTATTAAAAATTGGTTCTTATCTGTAATTATATATGTTATTGTGACTGTACAAGAAAAAGATTGTTTATTTAATTATCGGTTTATTTTTTGTAAATAAAATTGTTAATTATTGTAATAATTTGAAAAATCTCTATAAAGAAATATTAATATTTTTATCAATTTCATTTTAATTTAATGTTATTAATTTTAATTACTTTCTGATTGTAATGAAATTTCATAAATTTACAAATTAATAATGTCGCGCTCGCGGCGGACACTTCCACAATGTCACACTCGCGGCGGACACTCGCAAATTCTCGCGGCGGGCACTTGTGAAATAAGAAAGAGGAACAATAAATAATCGCGGCTACTTTGCAGCTCTGTCTCGACTGTACCGCCAAACTACAACTCATATAGTCAAGAACACTGCGTTGGGAATTCCGCATCTCGTCAATAGGGAACGATTTTCTTTCAAGTATCGATTTTCAGGAACAACGATGAGCGTATACTCAGTCGTAACAATAAATAATCTTTTACAATTTAATAAATAATTGAATACTCGTGGAATAATAACTATTACCATCATTGTCTACTATTGTCATCATTGTTGCTATTTTCATATGGACGTATAAATAAGAATGTAATAAAGGCCGTTATAATTTCTGATGAAATTGATGATTAGAAATAAATAATTCTAATATTATCAATCACATTGATCGTAACCAGGATCTGCTACATTACAATTGGTAGATAGAATCGTCAACCGGCAACCATAGCTGGACAATCCGAGATCATATTCCGTATATGCTTATCGACAACTGTCAGTGTCTAATGACAACCAATGGCAAGGATGATCTTGGAAAAAAGTGCGACTCTCATTGGCTGTCGTTAGTTAACGACATCGATAATTATTGATAAGCGTACGAAATATGGCCCCAGACTACGGGTTGCCCGGCTACGATTGCCGGTTGACGATTTTATTTCAGCCAATTATAATGTAGCAGGTCCTGGTTACGGTTAATGCGATTGGTAATATTAGATCGTTAATCGGGAATCGTAAGGGCCGGAGCATACACTTCTGCCTAAAGGCTCTCGTCTACACGACAAAGCGTAAAGGCGCGGCACAAAGTCGCAGGCATAAGCTCAGGCGTAGACGCAAGAAGTCTGCGCCATACTCGTCTACACGGGAACGAGCGACGCAGGCGCGAAGCAAGCGCAAAGAGTTTAAACGTTGTAATCAATTGTGATATAAGTAGGTGGTGAAGAATTGACTGCTGTGACTTTATATTCACTAGCTATATTTAGCAAACATAAATTCAATTTATAAGAGACCTGTATTCAAGACAACTACAGCAGAAAATTAAGGACAACGAAATGCAATTGGAAGACGACATTGAAATATGTTGGAAGAAAAACAACATAGTGAAGATAACGAAAGGAGTCTAAGAGAAGAGGAAGGTAAATAAGAATATACTGAAGATCAAAACACTATAGTTCATAACGGAAATAAAAGAAATGATAAAGAGCAAAAAAAAGGCTTATCTACAATGTTTTAGCAGATAGACAATGTTTTAACAGATCAGCACGAGAATATGACGAGTTTAGAAGAGTCAGGAACAAAATTAATGCCAGACTAAGAAAACGGAATACTGGGTAAACTTTACACGAGATATGGAGAAGAGTCTATATGAAAACCAAAAAATGATATGAGGAGTACTAATACGATAGGAAATAAGTGAATATACACAGCAATCACGAGTGAATCACGAACAATCAGCAGTACCACTTAGATACAATATTTCCGAAACCTGTATCATGAAACCCAAAGCGCGACAGAACAGACCTCACGACCACAAGAAAAATCAACCGTAATAGACATACGGTTGGTGGAAAAAAAGATCAAAAAACGAAAAAATCGCCAGACAAAATAGTTGACAAATTACTCAAGTATGGCGGACAGGAGGTAGTTAATAATTAACAAGCCATTTATGTGCTTCATTGATTTGATCAAAGCATACGACAGGATCAGACTGAAAAATGTGATAAGAGCACTCAAAGAAGAGAACATTCCAGAAGATATAGTCCATAATCAAAGAACTAAACATACGCATACTAAAAATACGCACATATTAGTAAATAACAACTTGAGTAGAGAGGTATCAAATTCAGCAGAAGTTCAGACAGGGAGATTCACTCAATCTGCTCCTCTTCAGCATTATTATAAATAGAATAATATCAGACATAAAAAGAACAGATTGAGGATATTGATTAAACAAGGGGACAATGAAAATAACTTGTTATGCGGATGATGCTATAATTATAGCGGAGGAGAAGAACGACCTACAAAGGATGCTGCACAGGTTCCACATTGCAGCAGCACGATTCAGCATGGAAATCTCCGCACAGAAGACAAAATCCCTAGTCGCAGCAAGAGAGTCAATTCGCTGCAAATTAACTGTAAACGATTAGACGAAAGAACAGGTCATGTCCTTCATACTTGTATCTAGGCGTGGAGCTCGCATCAAGCCAAGACAGAATGAGAGACTAAATCACCAGAGCGACAAGGGTGATCGACTACCTAAGAGACATGGAATAACAGATTCATGGGGACAACAGTTAAAGTACGGATATACAAATCCTGCATCCGCCCAATACGCGGCAGAAATCCGTGCAGAAACATCTAAAACCAAAGCGAAACTTAGAACAACAAAGATCCGGATACTAAGAAGAATAAATAACTCACACTGAGAGATAGGGTGTCAAGCAGAGGAATCAGGGAAAGATGTGAAGGATATAATCAGATGGATACGAAAAAGAAGAAGAACATGGAATGAACACGTGTCAAAAATGGAGGAGGATCGTTTGGACAAAATAGTACGAGATGGAAAGCCAGAAAGTCGCAGACCACTCGGGAGACCAAAATGATGAAAAGAGTATTGGACATCCACATCATAAGAAGGAGTGACATAAATTAGTATAAACAAGTTATAGGCTTACTACAAGAGGAAGAAGATTCTCGATTTCCTCGGAATCATTCGTTGGGCTCGCTGAAGCGAAACCGAATCCGATCCTGAGAAGATTAGCGGGAAAAAGAGGTTGTGCGTACGCAGTCCCAGCCAGAAGCTGGCAAAAAGCCAATTTTCGTCCCTCTGAATCTTCCGAAACCCGCTAACCGAAAGAATTACTTGAGCGTATTCGTTGTTTCGGCCAGGAGTTACCGATCAGCATTCACAATCAGCAATCACTCCGCCGATTTAACCACAGCGTAGAAACAAACGTCTCCGTCAAGAGAAACTGACCGCTGTGCCCAATACGCTCAAGCACGAGACGTAGTGAGTATGCTGTCTTTTCGTCACAAACGACCGCCTTCTTACTCTTCGAGGAACATACGCGATCCGTGCTCGCATCCGCATCAAAATCGACCGCGCCTACGATAAACGTTCGTACGTGATCCACGCTCACATCCGCGCCGAAATCGACTGCGTCCATACGCGATCCGTGTCCGCATCCGCGTCAAGATCGATCGCGCCCGCTGCAAGAATCCACGCCAAAGCCGATTATAATATCGATCACATTATACTCTGTAAATATCCGCGTCATAATCATTTACAATACCATTGCATTAATTATCCGATTGTACTGTTCACTGTGCGTATCCGTGCTGTAACCAATTGTAATATCGATCGCGTTCACTATAAATGCTTGCATCGTAATATTAAAATCGATTATAAAACTTGCATCCTTCATTGTAAATATTCACGCTGTAAAAACTGTATAGCATCGTTGCATTACATTGTTCAACCATTGTAAATACACGTACGTTAATTATTGTAAAATAGTTGTAATAACTTTCTGACCATCTTTTTTTTTATGCCACGCTTATACTCGTTGTATTTTATTTTTAAGTTGACTATAATAAACATCTACATAATCAAACGATATTCGCCTCCCATCTTTTGCAATCCGAACCCGGTCTAATCCAAGGAATTATCTGCGCATAAAGTTATTATCAAATTCACGACAAAAAGACGAGCTGTTTTAGTCATACAAGGATTTGAAAAGTCCGTGCAAAAATAAAGAAAAAATAATTTTTTTTTAATTTCTTTTTATTTCTGAAATAATCTCGATACACTTGTTCCAGCGATGTTCTAACTTTTTTATGCTACCCAATAGTATGATTTATTACTCCTTGAAATACGCGTTTATTTCATCGATAATCTCTGAATTTAATCCAAATCTTTTACCAGCAAATCATGTCTTCATATTCGGAAATAAAAAAAATCGCAAGGAACTAAATCTGGAGATTATAATGGATGTGAAATCAATTCGTAACGTAATTCATATAATTTTGTTTATCGCAATTGCTGACTTGTAGGTGCTATGCTTTATCATGGTGAAAAAGTACTTTTTTCTTCGCTAAATGTAATCTTTTTTTCTTAATTTCAGAATTCAATCAATCCAATAACATTGCATAATATTCTCTTGTTATTGTTGTTATTGTTTTCCCTTTTTCTAAATAATCGATAAATATTATGCCATGCGAATTCCAAAAAAATATCGCCATCTTTCCAGCTGAAGCAACTTTTGCCTTCTGCAACTTATTCCAGCTTCGCACTATTATTTCGATTGAATTTTCGATTCTGGTATGAAATGATGTATCCAAGTTTCAATGATTATGTATCGACGTAAAAATTTATCTGAATTACGTTTAAACTTCTCCAAACATTGTTTTGAAATATTCATTCTTTTTAATTGATTGTGAGCAAACATGGAATTTTGCTGACAGTTTCTTCATTTTGCTGACAGCTTCTTCATTTACAATTCTTCACGCAAAATGTATCCAACGTTCATTTGATATCTTAGCAAGCTCACGAATCTTAATTCGACGATCCTTCAAAAGAGCATCATGAATTTTTTTCGATGATTCCTTCAGTGGTTGCCTTTTTTAGTCTACCAGAACATTCAGCACCATTTATGCTTATACGATTACAATGAAAATCACCAAACAACTTGTAAATCATTCTAATTGACGGAGCAGAATTCGGAACATGTTTATCAAGTTTTGCTTTTGTTTTTGATATTTTTTCACGCAAAAATACAATAATATTTAATCAATACACGAAACTCATTTTTTCCATTTTTTTTTAATCCAAAAGTTGTATGCTTCAAAAGACTCAAAACTAAACTACCTAGACATCTTTATAAAATTTGAATTTTTTCATTAAAGATTAATTTATAATTTATAATTATTAATTTATAATTTAAAGATTAGTTCATTCAACCAATTATATTTCAATTCTATTAATTCTTTATTTATAGCACCATCGCTAGATTTTTCATGGACTTTTCCAGGCTATTTTTGGACGTTTTGCAATCACAATCTTATTAAATTCAAATAGTATTTAATATTCAATCCTAATGTGTATATCATTTATATAAAAGATTTGAAAAAAAGGCGCCAAGTTATAATCTTATTACTTCGAAAGTTAAATGTATTGCTTTTAAAAAATGTAAATCAATCAATTCATATCTTTGTATTCCCATTAAAATCTTCTTATTCTAAAACCCAAGTGATAGTAGCTTTAATTCTTTTTAAAAAATAATGATATTATAAAGTTCTATTTAACTTAATTAATATGAATATGATCTATATAAAAGATTTGATATCAAAAAAGTGATTGATATAAAAAAAATTTAATTTAAATAAAAAAATTTTATGTAAAAAAACTTGGCACTGGATAAAAAAATAAAACTATTTAAAGTAATAATATATATAATAATAACATTAAATTAATAAGAATACAGTTTCTTGCACATAATATATTACGTCGTTATATTACTTTATAACAAGTAAACTTAATCTTATATTAATCTTATTGCTTGAATAATATGTACATAATAGTCATTTTTATTGCTGTCGCAATGTTCCTTAAATCTTGTCATTACTTTTTTAAATAAAAATTTCTCATTTTTACTTTTGTTATTATTTCAATCAAAGTAGCAGCGCCAAGTTTTTTACATAAGAATTTTTTTATTTAAATTAAATTTTTTTTATTTTGCACTATTACCTTTTTAATTCTTTGTAATTAAATTTTCCATTTGATTCAAATATACATGTATTTAAAAATTCTTTACAGAAAGATGTTGGAAACTTATGTATACATATATTGAGATAAAATGAAAACTATTTTTATGTTAAATATTTTTATGTTAAATACATATCATTTGAGTTAAATTAAGTTAAACACAATTTTATGATATCATAATTTTGAAAAAGAATTAAAGCTACCATCATTTGGGTTTTAGAATAAGAAGACTTCAATGAGAATACAAAGATACGAATCATTGATTGATTTACATTTTTTAAAAGCAATTCTACATTTAATTTTCGAGATAATGGGACAGTTACGTCCAGCCCAAAAAGATTAAAAAATTAAAGAAATAACGAAATACAGATGGGCTCGGAAGGATGGAACAGCTGCTCCTTTGAGGGTCAACTGATAACCGTCGAGTCAAACGCACTGACTGCGCCTCGGCACTAGGTCAACGATAAGGACTCGCTGACATCGTGATCCAGACGTGCGCTAGTTGTTAGGTGCGCCGTTTTTAGGTCAGGGAACTTAATCCCTTTTACCTGCGATGGGACCTTGTACGATCTTTGGAATAGCGAGGAACGAAAGAGGGAGAAATTTAAATGACAAAACGTCAAGTAAATTGGATTTACATTTAATTGATGATTTTGAATAAATATAATTTAGCAAAATTACAAAGATTTATACAATCATTATCTCTAGTTTCAAAGTACAAGTTTATCTAAGATATATATATATATATATATATATATACAGGGTGTCTGGCATCGGTCATATCACCTCTCGTGTGTAGGTAGAGCTGGTAAAACTGAGTAGAAAAATCTTCTATCATTTTGCAATTTTCGCGATAATTATCGAGTTATTAATTATTAAAAATCACCGTATTAGCCCGGCCCACCGACAAATGCAAGCGCGCGGCAAGATACTCTCGCTTGGCGATCATCATTGATAAGCACGTGAGGAATTATTTACTTCAAGCGGCTCGTGCGTAGCTATTGCCGTTTGTGTGTGTGTGTGTGTGTGTGTGTGTGATGTGTGTGTGTGTGTGTGTGTGTGTGTGTGTGTGTGTTTGTGCGTGCGTGCGTGCGCGTGTGCGTGTGCGTGTGCATGTGCGCGCGTGTGTGTGTGTGTGTGTGTGTGTGTCATCATGTGTTATAAATGTTCGGAGGGCATCAGGTAGAATTTTCGAGTCATATAAATGTTTGGATTATAATTCTTAGATGATATTCCTACCCGATTATACAATAAATTCTTAACTTAAGTTAATGGCATGAATATGAATGTAAATTATTGATGATGCATTATGGAGAGGAATAATCCTGATCCTCCTCCAGGGGAGGAGTTTCCAAATCACGATAGGGAGGGTTCTTTCAATAGCTTGGGAGGAAAAGAATACTCTTCTTGCTCCCAGGGACTTGGGGACAGGTCACTAAAATCTAGAATGGGAGATTGTATGGGGGATTGTGGTTCAGGTGAGTAACTGGGCGCTATAGGGAAAAAGGGGCGATTCAGAGATTCGCAAAAGACGTCGGGGAAAAGGCGAGCAAAGGATTCGAGGAGAGATTCTGGAACTGGAACGGGTGATCTTAATTGGGAAGCTTCGGCTAGTTTCTTCAAGGTTTGGTTAGTTTGTATGGCGATTTTCTTGATCGCTCGTCGAGCCCTGGCATTCCGGCGATGCCGAATTTTATGGCGCGCTTGGTTGGTTTTGAAACCGATACCTTTGATCGATTCAATACAAAGGAATAAGGAAATGAATGAGGTAATCAATACAGGAGAGAGAAAAGGTGAGAAAAAAAGAGAAGAGAAGAGAAAAGGAAAGATTCGCCGAATTATTCGGCAACCATGATCCTTAAGGGCCCTCTGTAATTCAGATAACTCTAGAGGCACCACAGCGAACTAATAGGATAGTAGAAAGAAAGATTTGTCGAATAGAAAGTGTCGCGAGCGCCAAGAACGCAATCGCGCCCACCGCTGACGCAGCGAATTGCGGCAAGCGTACGATATTCATCCGAATATCATTACTTGCTAATCAATAGTGATTGCTAAACTGCAATCGCATTTATTTTGTGACCGCTTCACGTAAAGCAATTCCCAATCGGATTGAACGATTTTTACGCGGAAAGCTGCCGCGCAACCCAAAAATATACTGCGAACGCTGATGAGCATGTTACTACACTGCAAGGACCGATCTGCAGGGAGAAGGATAAAAAACGAAAGACTGATGCAAAGAAGAAGATTGATAAAGACTCTGCATTGTCGGTCGCGGTCCAAATAAATAAGTATAAAATATACAATTTAATAAAGTTTATTCAAAAGCAATGACGAGTGTCGTGAATTACACGAAGAACCTCAGCCAATCCCTCGGACCCTTCCCGGAAACGATTCGCACAACATAATCTGGTGGCAGCAGTGGGATCGTTTCGGAGCAGCAGCAGTACAGATCTGGAAAAGGCAAACGATTAGACTTAAGGAGAAGGCCGAAAAGGGAACTGACATCCCAGCGGTGAGAGAGAGACGATAGAGCGACAATGCCAAGCATATCAGCGACACCGGAAAAGCAGCGACCTACCACAACAGCCAGCGCTACGTCACCAACATGCGAATTGCGATCGTAACGTAAGTTATAGAAAATTAAAGCGAGTTAGATATCGAGAGAAGCAACTAGATGTCGGACGAGGAAGTTAATCAAACTCCCGCCGTAAGAAACACGTCGTGGCTACACCGCGAGTCAGCCGAGCGTTTAGCCCGAGCCTCGAGCAGACGGAAAATTCATGCGACCCGCGCGATAATGTACGCCGCGATTTAAGTAATTATTATTCTGACGGTAGTCTGGCGAGTCAACCGGAACTACATCCAAATATTGTAATCGAATGCGTGTTTTCGCTCAACGATATAGACACTAGCCTACTACCGAGTAGAGACGCGACGACGCTTTACTATGACCAATAGACGCGAGATCTGACAATAGTGACGGCACGAACGCAAGTAATCCTAGTCGCGGGGAATTTTCGTTGACGTCCTACGATAGTAGCGTATTCGATCCAACCGAATTCCACACCACTTCACGAAACACAAATCCAGCGGAAATGGCAAATCAGTCCTCAGGCATACCGTTAAAACCGATCGTGGAAGAGCAACAAGTAATAAGCAGAGAATTGGAAGACGAAGTAAAAAGAATAAGAACCACTCTAAGTCACATTGGAAACCGGATCCAGCAAAAGCATCGCACGACACGCGAGATAATATTGGCCGAGTTACTAGAAGGCATGCGAGCGTTACAGGGCCGCCTAAGTAGAAGCCAAGTAGAAGCCGCAAATTACGATCGGAGTGCAGAAAATGACGAACCGATACGACATACGGACTCACAATGAACGACGTCCGAAATTCGCGAGACCCCGCAAATACGTTTATGAAGCTAAAAGAAGCGCGCGATATGATCCCGGAGATGGACTGATCGTCGTGGAACCAAGTCCAAAAATTTTTAAACGCGAGCACTTACGCGAAATACATGAGCGAAATAAATCCTGCCGACGAAAAATCATTATTAAAAGCAATCCTGTGCACGAAGCTAACGGGGAAAGCCATGCACGATTTCTAAACAAAGGACATACGCACGTTCGCCCAATTGAAGCGAGAAATCGAGATGTGTTATTTGGCAAAGCGTAGCACCACGCACATTCAGCGAGAGTTTAACATGACCCGCCGAAAACGCGGAGAAAGCGTGCGAGAATACGGACTCCGCGTTGACAAACTAGCGATGGAACTCTATCAATCTATGGTAGAAGGCCGCGAGCAACGGAAGGCAATTCTAGATACGATCCAGGAATTAGCCCTAGAAAATTTCCAACTAGGATTACGTGACGAAATACAAACACTAGTACGTTCCAGAAATTATACGAATTTAACAGCCGCGATTCTAGGCGCGACAGCCGAAGAAAAATTAAAAGGTAGCCAACCTACCAAAGTTTATAATAACGAGAAAGTAGAGGCAATCAAGAACAGAATAGAAACCGCAATCAAAAATTGGAGTGCCACAAATGCGGTAGACTAGGTCATCTGGCGCGTGATTGTCGTTCAAGCCGATACACAAATAGATATCCGCTACCGTGAGCCGAAAGACCAGCGAACGTAACTAATATCGAGAAATACTGCTCGTATTGCAAAAAGACAGGCCATAAGCGCGACGAGTGTTGGTCACTGAACGGCCGCCCGAGAAAAGAACAGCCGAGAACAGGACGAGACAGGATAACGGAAAATGGTGACAAATAAATACCGCCGTAATAATAAAAAAGAATAAGCAGCGAAGGGGGAGCGATGATCTGTTGTTCACAAGCAACGGCGACGACAACGAAGAAGAAGAGAAACCGAGAACAAAGATAACGCGAGCGGTACGCAAGCATCAAGTGACACAGGTGAATACGCCTCACACAAACGCCACGTTAGATTTGATTACCTTGCCGATGCGAGAGACGAAAAAGAGAAAAATGAGCTTCCTCCTAAATACAGGCACCACCTTGACATTAATAAAAATAGGAAATCTAAAGGGAAACACTAATGCGAGGAGCAGTTAGCTCTAATCGGAGTTACGGGCCACAAGATATACACACTTGGAAAGATAAGAGCAACGATAACGCTAAGAGACCGAGAGATACGATATATGTATGTGGTGAGAGATGATTTCCCAATAAATTATAAGGGAATATTGGGACTAGATTTTTTAAATAAGCAGCAAGCAAAATACGACTACGGAAAAAAACAAGTTCGTATTGATAACGCAACCTTCAAACTCTACCCATATAAGAAAACCGCGCCTCGCAGCGAAACCATAATCCAGACAGTAACCAATCGAAATAGCATTGGAATAGTAAACGCAGTCAAAACTAAATCCAAAGTTTTCATAGGAAATTGTTTGGTCGTACCAGAAGAAAATGTGTGCCCAATAAGTATAATAAATACCACGGGAGAATCCGTAGAGATAACAACGCCTCTCATCACAGTGGACGAGATAAAGACATAACAACGCCGCACACATGCATATAATCAAGGTGTCAAGTAACAACGCAAGCGACGAACCCATTCAGATTCACTCGTGAAGAAAAATTGCACAGACAATTGCAAACCGAGCATTTAAATGATGAGGAAAAGAAGGCCTTACACCAGATTTGCGAAGATTTTTGTACCTTCCACCTAGAAAATGACTGCTTATCTCACATTAATACCGTAGCACACGAAATTAATACACGAAGATAGCGCGCCGGTGAATGTTCGACCGTATAGATTGCCGGAGAAGCACAAGGCAGAAGTAAATAAACAAATACAATACGATAAGCAAAAATGCTGGATGATGAGATAATTCGCTCCAGCATGAGTCAGTGGAATGCGCCCTTACTAGTAGTACCGAAGAAATTAGACGCATCTGGAGAACGAAAACTACGAATAGTTGTAGATTTTCGGAAACTAAACGACTTAACAATTGGCGATTCTTTCCCGTTCTCGAATATCATCGACATATTAGATCAACTAGGAAACTAGGAAATATTTTACAACGTTGGATTTAGCATCAGGATATCATCAAATTTTCATGCATGAGGAACACAAATAAAAAACAGCGTTTTCCACACCCTATGGACATTACGAATTTAAGAATGCCCTTTAGATTAAAAAATACGCCTGCAACATTCCAGAGACTTATGAATTCCGTGTTAACCGGACTACAAGGCCTCAAATGCCTAGTCTATCTAGATGGCATCGTAATATACGGACAAAATTTAAAAGAACATAACAAAAGACTAATTGAAGTATTCAAAAAACTAAGAGACTACAATCTGAAACTACAACCGAATAAATGTGAATCTAAAAAAAGAGGTGACATACTTAGGTCATTTCCTAAAACGATATAATCCCGGATCCATCAAAAATAACGGCCATAACAAACTTTCCAGTACCTAAAAGGGTAAAAGATGTGCAATTCTTCATAAGATTAGCTGGTTATTATAGAAGATTTATCGGGAATTTTTCGAAGATAGCGAAGCCACTGACAAAATTAATAAAAAAAGACGAAAAATTTGCTTGGACAGCGGAGCAACAAAACGCATTCGAAACACTAAAGGAAAAACTAACGATCGCACCAGTTCTAGCCTACCTTGACTTCACTAAACAATTTATATTAACGACAGACGCGTCGGTTACGCCATCGGAGCGGTATTGTCGCAAGGGCCGGTAGGCCAAGACCGACCAATTGCATACGCAAGCAGAATTCTGAATAAAGCGGAACAAAACTATAATATAATAGAGAAAGAATTGCTAGCCATAGTATGGGCCATCAAACACTTTCGACCGTACCTGTATGAAACAAAATTCCAAATAGTTACAGATCACAAGCCATTGATCTGGTTATTTAGTATAACAGATCTGGTTCGCGATTAATCAAATGGAGACTCAAATTAGAAGAGTACGACTATGAGGTGATACACAAGGCCGACAAAGGCAATACAAACGCTGACGCGCTCAGCAGAAACCCGATCGCGCTCAACACACAGATAAACAGCATCAAACGCGACAAGGAAGAGCGCGAATATAACAAAGAGGAAAAGGAGCAAATAATATCATAATGCCCCCCCCTCGGAGGACATCAAGGCGTAACACGCATTGTATCTCGGATATGATTAACGCATAACTAGCACAGACTAACAAGAGAGGAAGACTACATCGCCAAATGCGAATATTGCCAGAAAAACAAACTGAGCAGAAAAACTAAAATGCCTCTGGTACTGACCGACACGGCGGAAAGACCGTTTGAAAAATGCGTTCTAGACATCGTAGGATCACTCACGGTCACCATGAAAGGAAATAAATACTTACTAACATTCCAGAACGACTTAACAAAATTTAGTAAAACAATACCGATATCAGACCAGGAAGCAAGCACGATTGCCAAAAAGTTTACTACAAAAATACGAATTCGGAATACCGGAGAAAGTACTGACAAATCAAGGAACGAACTTCGTCAGTGACATGTTCAGGGATGTATGCATCTTCCTAAAAATAATAAAAATCCAAACAACCGCGTATCATCCTGAAAGCAACGGAGCTCTGGAGAGATCGCATAGGACTCTGACCGAATATTTAAGGCATTATATAAACGAAGATCAAACTAACTGGGATGAATGGATCCTTTACGCGATGTTCACATACAATACGACAGCGCCGCTGAAACCATACTACACATATGACAACTACGCGCAAGAACTAAGAGAACGACTCCGAGCCACACAGAAATTAGCAAAAGAACATATCCGCGAAGCAAAACAAAAGGCAAAAAACTATGCAGATAAAAATACGAACACTAAAACCTTCAAAGTAGGAGATAAGGTCCTCGTGCATGACGAAGCAGTGCGCAGAGGACGATCGAAGAAATTGGAAGCACCATGGATAGGTCCATATCAAATAATCGAGAAAACCTCTGATGTTAATTACAAAATTAAACAGAAACGAAAAATTACGACGGTGCACGCGAACCGACTCAAATTATTCATCGAAAACTAGGAAACAACCGTGTACGAATAATTACCCGCGAAAAGTGAAAAGCAGAAGCATTAACAAAAGCAGTATAAAATTGGAGTTAATAAAAAGAAGAAATACAGGACTACTCACCAGTCACGAAGAGACAGGACGGCGACGAAACCGTCGCCCGGTGGCGACACAAACTTGCACCCGCAGAGAGTCCCCGCGGGGGTAGCGTTCCTCAAGAACGGACGAAGGAGGCGCTTGGGACCTCTCTTGGACACACCGTGCCCGCAAAGGAGCACGGGGGCGGCACGCTTCAGTCCAGACGACCGTAGACGGTCACCTAGACATTACTCTGGTGGCAAGCCGTTGCGTCGCGCGACGGTTGCACACACTCGTTGCATATAAGGGGAACGTACTCCCTATCGCATACAACGCATTGCATGTTACTACTTTTTCAAAACCAACAAACGATGCACAGCATGCCACGGTCGACGGCAAACTGAATAAAATAATTTATTAAACGTACCACACAAATACACGATTAGAATTCGCGGAAAAATAATCTGAGTCCTAGTCTTGCAGGATGCTTCTTGTGTGGAGAGGGGCAGTACAAGCGACACCCAATTCCCGGCATGCCTTTGACTGGGAATTGTTCTTGCACTAGCCAGGGATCTACTACGAAGAAATCGGCCAGCTGAAACAGGCTGAAACGGCATGGAAACTAGTGATGAAACTGGGCGCAAAGAAATTAAAGATCAGACATCAGCAGTTACATATTGAGGAAACCGTACTGCAGTGCGGAAAAATAATAGGCAATGCCCAGTTAGATTGCAGAAACATTATGAGAATAATAGAAAAAGACAATACCAAGTTGATCAAGTAGACGTTGATCAAGTAGATCAAGTAGCTATTGACGCAAGTAGAAACACTGTACAAAACAACTGATAGACGACGAGGACTGTTGGATGCGGTCGGGTCAGTCAGCAAAATATTGTTCGGAACGATGGATGCCGATGATTAGAAATTAATAGACGAGCAACTGCAAATCTTACGAACAAACGGCAAGATACTGCAGTACGCAGTAACAAACTAAATAAGAGTAATCAACGCACAATAGCGCACTTGGGCGAATTAGAAAATACGCTAAATTATAACGAAAATCTGATAATGAACGCTACAAAACGACTAGAGCAACAGTTGGCAAAGGCAGACGTAGACGAACATTTATTAATCCTGACGACCATAATGAATGATCTAATGAAAGACACGGAAAATGTAATAGACTATTTGACATACGGGAAAAACGGAATGATACCGACACGACTATTACCTATCGAACACATAATAACAGCTCTCAGAGAAGCAGCTACACAATTAATCACGGGATTACGCTTCCCTTTTAAAATCCAGACTGAACATTGGCGGACAATATACACATATATTACTCTTAGCGCGTATTCGAATGGACCATATGTATATACGATCCTGCGATTTCCGATTGTAGCATACCTACATTTAAATTAGTTAAGGCGATACTATTACCAGTACACGATCATACGAATGTATTCGCCTACATAAAAATAAACCATCCTCTGTTAGCTATAGATAAAGAGAATCACCACTACAAATTACTAGAGGAGGTAGAGTTAGAACGCTGCATATGAGAAACAAACACGTACACATGCGAACTTCGCGACATATTATGCGGAAACAATAGCACCATGCGAGGTGCAAATATATACACACACCTCAATTACTGCGAAAAGAATCATATTATATCCAACACACTGTTGTGGATAGCATTAACACAAGAGCAAGCGTGGCTCTACTCCATGGCATATAAACAGGAAATTAGCATTAAGTGCGAAAGCCAGATAGAAGAAAAAATTATATTAGAAGAAACCGGAAAAATAAAACTAAAAAATAATTGTAAGTTAACCACACCAAATGTAATATTGAAACGCGAAAAATTGAAGGAATAAAATATATCCAAAACTACCTCCCCGATTACAATATAACGCTGGAAATAAAAAATAGAGACACTGATAAGAATAAGATAGCAAAAACTGATACCTTACGACAAATAATTAAAAACCGTAGATTTAAAAAAAACGTAGATTTAACTAAATTAAGCATAAACCTAGAAGAAATAAGATAAACTCTAAGGGATAGCGATAACGATCTACTCGAAAATAAATATTTTATATATCCATGGGAATAGGCACCTGCGTAGCAATAATAACTGTAATAGGATTGGCATGGCGCAAATAAAAATAAATGAATAAATGCATGAATAAAAATAAAAATAAAAAGCAAAAAGAAAGCGAGATAGTCACACAGAGGCCTCGCGATGATGTTATGTTATATTAGACATAAGCACACGATTATATTCTTACGCGACAGTATATGTAAACTAGTAGATAAGACCACCTCCCATCAAAGAAGGAGAGATGTCGCGAGCGCCAAAAACGCAATTACGCCCATCGCTAACGTAGCGAATTGCGGCAAGCGTACGATATCTCATCCGAATATCACTTGCTAATCAATAATGACTACTAAACTGCAATCGTGCATTTATTTTGTGACTACTTCACGTAAAGCAATTCTCAATCGGATTATGCAGCTTTTACGCGAAAAACTGCCGCACGACCCGAAAATATACCACGAACGCTGACGAGCATGTTACTACTGCAAGGACCGGTCGCAAGAAAGAGGATAAAAACGGAAGACTGGTGCAAGGAAGAAGACTGATAAAAGCTCTGCATTGCCGTCACGTCGGTCGCAGTCTGAATTAATAAGTGTAAAATATACAGTTTAATAAAATGTATTCAAAAGTAATGACGACTGTGAATTACACGAAGAATCTCAGCCAACCCCTCGGTCGACCCTTCCCCGAAACAACTCGCACAACAAAAGAAAGATTCGTCGATTTATTCGGCAACCATGAACCTTAAGGGCTCCTCTGTAATTCAGATAATCCTAGAGGCACCACGGAGAAAGCTAAAATAATAGAAAGAAAGATTTGGCGAGTAGAAGGAAAGATTCGCTGATTTATTCAGCGACGATGAACCTTAAGAGCCCTCTGTAATTCAGATAACCCTAGAGGCACCACGGCGAAAACTAAGATAATAGAAAAAAAGATTTGGCGAGTAGTGAGAAGAATGGGAAACAAGAAGTGGTTTCGTCATTACAAGGGGAAGAGGCGAATTCGTAATGTGTTGCAAAATGAATGAAATAAAGGAAAAGAAATAATAAACAAATGAATATGCCTTACTTTGATGCAGAAAGTCGTTCTCGAAGTTGTCCATCCTGAACAAGTTGAGAAGGGCAGGAGCATGGCCTTGAAGTTTGCTCGTAAAATTTGCGCACTGATTTTATTTCGTTGGGGGTGATCTGAGTAACTTTAGAGCGACTGAGCGAGCTGATTGAAACAATTTCGTGTGTGATTAAATGGAATTGTGCTGACTGAAGGAAAAAGGATGTTGCTTGGATTGAATGAAGCGAAGAAGTACCTTTAAGAACGCTATGTATATATAATTCTGTTGAGGAAATTTTTTATGTTATTGATGCCTACGTGACCAATTGCACATGTTTTCTAGAAAAACGAAGTAATAAATTATTTTATTAATTCCAACCGCGCGACCCACGCGCACGTGCTTATTATTTCCTACTTCCTGCATCTTGTTTTCCTCAACAGAATAGAGATTTGGTAACTATTTATTTATTTAATTAAATTTTAATAATCGATTCTCAAAAGAGAAGAATCGTGTAGTTGACACGACGTAACAGGATTATAACTTGGCGCCACTTTTTTGATATCAAATCTTTTATATAGATCATATACATATTAAATAAGTTAAATGCAATTTTATGATATCATTATTTAAAAAAAAAATTAAAGCTACTATCACTTGGGTTTTAGAATAAGAAGATTTTAATGGGAATACAAAGATACGAATCATTGATTGATTTACATTTTTTAAAAGCACTTGTACATTTAACTTTCGAGGTAATAAGATTATAACTTGGCGCTACATTTTTTATCAAATCTTTTATATAAATGATATATACATTAGGGTTGAATATTAAATACTTTGAATTTAATAAGATTCTGATATAACATTTAGGTTTAAATAGGATCTTATTATACTTGAAACCCTTTTTTGTAAAAAGATAATTTTATATTTGATATCAGATATTTTGTAGTATTAACTATCTTTCCATAAATATAAATAATTAATCAATAATTAATCATTTAATGATTATTTAATTATTGATTTAATTGATTATTTAATTATGATTGCGTAGTAATTCTTCTAATTATACATTTTAAAAAGAAGTTATGTGTAAAATTACAACTATCATTACAGACAATTTGAAAACCCATGTAACAGTTTTACGCACATTTTTAAATTTGCAATGTGCAAATAAACTTCTTGTGCTATAAGATTGTAGAATTACATTTACAATTAAATATAAATGTATAAAAATGATACGATATAATGTAACGTGAAATAATACTTTTTATAATTACAATTATTGCAAATTCAAATTTTAAATTTACAACATAATATTCATTTCGAAAATATTTATTTTGATTTTCACATTTTTATTTACTAATAACTTTTTATTATTATTGAATACAATTTTCCTTATTTTTGAATACAGTTTCGCAAATTATTATTTTTTTAAATAATTTTTAATATCGGCTGCTTGAGATAGTTGTAAGACATTTAATGTCCAAACTCGCAATGATAGTTATAATTTTACACGTAACTTTTTTAAAAATATATAATAAAAGAATTATTACGCGATAATCAAATAAGTAATAATCATATTTAAATAATCAAATAAATAAATAATCATTGAATAATCAATAATTAATCAGAACGAAAGAGAAATAAAGAAAAGCGCAACGTATAGAGACACCGCGGTCTCTCACTTGCACTACCGTCGAGTGTATAAGACAGCAAAGGGACACTGAAACCGGTATCACGTCCGATTATGCTTTCTCTTTCGATCATGCGTCTCGCGGGTTAAGGATACAACATCGAATTATCCCCACTATTTTTTCCCTCCGCTCCGTGATCTCCTTCGCGATCCGCGGAGACACGGACGTGCGCGCTTCGTGTGTATGTGTAGCGGCTGCGCGCCGAGCGCACAGATTCTCACCGGTGCGTGTACATTGAACAGTAGCGCCTTCGTGACAGAAATTGCAACCGTAGATGAGAACCGGGCGACGACGATAATGACGACATTTCTTCAAAGTAAAAATTTCCAAATCAGATTTTGCGTAACAATATCTCCGCTTGTCGGGCAGGTAACAGAAAAATAAAAATATTTTTATTATGCAAGTCGAACTCAAGCTATCGATCAAGTCTACTTAGAACTTTAGCCGTTATTTAGATTCGATAATTTTGAATGCTCGCACCTCGCCAACTCGTGTAAAGTCACACGGCAGTGTTCTCGGTTGACTTGACACCCGAGACACTACTGATCAGATTCTGCATCTACTCTTTCCATCATTTGAACTTAATGGTAAAGTCAATCGACACAATTGTAGATTTTGGTCGGATACAAATCCTTATTGGATACTAAGTTTCATATTCAATATCAGCAGAAAGTAAATATTTGGGCAGGTATTTTAAGTACTTTGATAGACCTATTCTTTATTGAAGGAAATTTAAATGCTGAAACATATGAGAATATGTTAAAAAACGAAATAGTTCCTATGATAAAGGCCATTGTTGGTGAAAATATTGAGAACACTTGGTTCCAACAGGATGGTGCTGCTCCACTATGAAAGAAATATTCGTCATTATTTAAACGAAATCTTCGCTGAACGATAGATAGAAGAGGTCAGATTGAGTAGTCAACTCGATCGCCAGACCTCTCACCTCTCAACTATTTTCTATGAGGCTACCTGAAGAATAAAATTTAAATACAAGTTTACATAGAAATAAAGTTATACAACAAAATGTATCTATGTCGTCCTTGATGAACCTGTGCTCATTCTCAAGGATTATAATAGGAACGCTGTTTCAAGATTTCACGATCGACTAGCACATTGTCAAACTGAATGGTGAACACTTTGAAAATTTATTAATAATAAATTATATATATATTTATATAATATAAATTTCTTTTGAAAAGATAGATCTTCCTACGATCTTGCTTTAGTTGGCTGGATCATCCTTCGACTTTGTCTTAGTTGACTGAATTCCTCCGATTTTGTCTCAGTTAGCTAAATCATCTTACGATTCTGCTTTCGTGGTCTATATATCTTACCATAAAAAACTCGACAACTTTAAAACGACTTACTCAAAATGAATAAAATTATAGCATTTTGAAAGGGTCTCAACAAGAGCTATAAGAAATAGGAGGTTCCATATAAAAAATTTAAGGTGATCTTAATCTTAGTGACGTCATCCAAGGTCAAACTGATAAGACTAGTAAATCAATCTTTCTAAATCCTACAACTTCTATTGGAAACATTTTTCTGTAAATCTTATGTTTTTCGAGATTTTTTAGAAAATCCATACTTTTTTTCCACCCTGTATAAGTGCTATAAATTTTTGTAGCTACGTAACAATGATATAACATTTTAATTACATGTTATATTTTTATATTATATAATTTTTACATTTAGTGAATGAGAAATTACAACTAACGTGAATGTTATATAATATATGTAATGTTACATTATATTTTGATTTATTACGACAAACAACAACAATTATACATCTGTATTTGCTGAGTTACAATAACCAATTACATTTGATTGTATAGATTCTAGTGAAAATAACAAAAAATGTTTAATTAATATTTTATTAATGTAATCAAACTTCTCTGCTTTGGTAATTTTTATATATTTTTCGTAGTTGCGTCTAAAAAAATATTTAGTTATAATTATCAGAAATCTTGTTCTGATAAAATTTCTACCAAAACTAGCCAACCTAAACATATCCAACAATGTTAATTCAAATTGATAACGATTAATGATTCATAATTGTTGTTTTCATATATAAATTAATCAATATTTTATATTAAATCATTTATATAAAATATATTTTTTGTAGAGATATTAGATTTTATTGACTAAGAATCGACGTTATTTTTAAATATCAAATCTTTGTATTGAACGCTTTTATTATAATTACACGTATCATATTGCGTTGCATTACGTATTAATACCACGCATAGTCATAATATATTATGTAGTGCATGGCATGTAATTCAAACTGATAACGAAATTGGTCAGCTATTTTTATGATGATGCGCGGAGGCATCCGCCTCTTACATCATTCTGTCATTATTATTATGTTGTACACATGTTAGATGTTGTACACATATCATTTTGATATTGGTATACATGCTATACAAAAGTACATGAATATACAAATGCAAAACGTCATGTAATTATATTATAACCAATTTTCTTATTATTTTTATTTATTTTTAGATGGTTTCCAACAGATATTATCATCGTTTGAATTATAAGAGTGATTTAACATTTTACATGTTTACATGTTATGTTGTTTAGTCAATAAACAACAATACATAACAATTAAATTTGAAGAAAAGATATTAAATTTACTAATAATTTATTAATTACTTGTACTATTATTTTTTCTTATTTTATAATACAATTTTCATTTAATTTTTTTTGTGTAATAAGTATAATTATAACTATAGTGCTTTTTGTAGATGAATATTATTATTATATTTTGTAAATAAATTTTTATAGATTATTTTATATATTATTATAGATAATTTATATTAATAAAATGAATAATATAATAATTTCAAGATTTAAATGTTTTATTTAATAATATTAATAATATCGGATTACGCATCCATTTGTCGATGGAATTTGAATTTTCCTAATTGCTAATTAATTAGCAAACACTAATGAGAGGCAAAAGGACCGGCAAACCTCAAATACTACGAAAAGGTCATATATTATTTCAAAAACGTGATCACATCTTCAACATATGCGAGTGGGTGGAGTTTTGCGAATCTCATTCCGCACTTCTCTTCCATACAGAGTAACATCAGTGGTATATAAGTATATATGTTATCTTTATTATCGGAATAGCGTAGAATTTCAATGGCACCTTCCGATGCAAGAATCGACCGACTTTTACATCAATTCTACACGATGTGACCAGACTTCGGCTCACGTTACACAATGCAAGTATCTGTTCAAATCGCAAATTCTGATGAAACGGTCTAAAGATCGCCAATCGTACCGATAAATATTAATCATTTAAAGATAACTAGCCATTTTCTAAAAGTAAATAATACTATATTTTATACCGATCTTACATAATGCATTTCGTCGTTGATTAAAAATTTTAATTCTAAAAAATCATATTTTTTGCAGATAACATTTATAAATAACGTTTACAAATATTTATTATATTTAATCAATTAAATTGATACGTGCCGAGTACATACTGTGTTAATAAAACAAATAGAATCATAGTCAATTCCTCGTAGCGATTTTATAACAATTCGATTAGTCAACTACCGCTAAGTTGTAAATCTGCTAAAAATAGTGGCATGTGATTGGTAATAAAAAAAAATTATTTGAATTTATTTCATATATAGAAACTTAGTAATCAAGATCCTGCTTGCCGAGAAATTGACTATAACTCTATTTGTTCATCATATTTATACGTTTTTAATATATATTGAATATTTTTACCGTATATTTATAATAATTTTATATTTACTTTTGTTATTTTAAGTTTTATTTTTTATTATTAAAATTTTTTTTATTATCTCAATAAAAAACATTGAAATTTTTAATTAATTATTTAATTATTTAATTAATTATTTTTTGTTCCTTTAATATAATTAATATATATTTTGTAAAACTTGACCTATAATTATTTTAATTGCTCGTATAGTCGAGTAATGCTCTACTGTATTCTATTCTTTAATTATATATATTACAATACTCATAATCTGATAAACATCAACAATTCGGAGACCAAAAGTGCAGTAATAAAAAAATTCATAAATAGCATATTACAACTTTTTATCGCTTGCGAGAGGGTTTGTGCTGTTGGGTCAAGGTGCGTTCTTTAAGGAAAGGGTGAAAGCGGGTGAATATTAACCGTGAAATAGAGTGACGGTAATGGAGTGCTTCGTGTTGCGAGAGTGGCTATTACAGTTATCGCAAAGTCGCGTTATAAAGGCAACAATACAAAGCTTTTATATATACATATACACGTTATTTATGAACGCGTGCACACTCACACACACGCACACGCATATGCACGCACGCACGCACACGCACGCACGCACACGCACGCACGCACGCACACGCACGCACGCACGCACGCACGCACGCACGCACGCACACGCACGCACGCACGCACGCACGCACACACGCACGCACGCACGCACGCACGCACACGCACGCACGCACGCACGCACACGCACGCACGCACGCACGCACGCACGCACGCACGCACGCACGTATGCACGCACGCACGCACGCACGCACGCCCGCACGCGTACATATATATATGTACGCGTGCGTGCGTTATTTTAAACATGCATATATATATATATATATATATATATATATATATATATATATATATATATGCATGTTTAAAATAACGCATTTGTGTAAATGTATGTATATGTACAGAGTATCAGATAATCACTTCTCGTGAGCAAGTAGAATTATATTCAACAAAAAAGTCCTGTATCGTTTTATGATTTTCGCAAAAATTAAAGAATTATTAATTTATATAAATCCATAAATGAACAAGCATTCGCGCTCAGACAGCCTAGCATATTCACGTTTGTATGCAGCAAATCGTTTTGATATGATCTACAAACGATAAAATATTTGTTTATTGTGCACCTGTCCAAACATAATGTAGCGTGCCTAATCGTGAGCATACATAATGCTGAGCTATTCCTTTGCGCAGATGCTCTCTCTTTCTCTCTCTCTCTCTCTCTCTCTCTCTCTCTCTCTCTCTCTTTGTTAATTTTTAATTACATCAAGAAACAATTAATATTTTTACGAGTATTATCCGTGTCATTATACATTGTTGAATGCCAACGAAAAAACAGTAATGATTTTCAGTAATGACTTTCAACAAAGATGCATTCTTCAGCAATATTTCCTGTAACTCGATTATTTCGATATTATTAACTATTTTTTTAAATAGGTTGACATATTTTCATTAATGTAGTAATGTAGTTCATAAAAAATAAATTTAACTATAAAAGATATGTTAACCTTAAAATGATCCTTTTATATTTAAGTTCATCTCATAGTCAACATATCCATACGATGCAATTAGTTTTTTATGAAACATTACAAACGCGCGCGTTATTTATCTTCTTCAACACAAGAGCAAAAATTAATATAATACTATTATACTACTGTTAACTATAATATTTTTAACTTCTTGATATACAATTGTCAAGACGATTGCTCGCTGTGAGATCAATACAATGACAGTCATTCACGAAATTAGCGTAGCGAGAAAATCAATCAGCGTTGCAGAAAAGCGGCAACAATAAATTTCGAGATATTCGAGTATCGATTTAACATGCCTTTTTTTAGGAGAATATCGATTTAACATGCCTTTTTTAGAAGGAGAATATATTACTAAGTTAATGAAAATGTCATACCATTTCAAAATAATAACGATGACTTTGAAATTTCAAAAGATATGACTTTGAGCAAAATTTTTTTGTTTATTATGTTAATATTTGTGCTTTCGAAACAAATTATTCTTTTTCTTTTGGTATTTTTTTATATCATTAAAAAGAACAGAGATATTCTAAATGATCAAATTACAGGAAGCACTCGTATACAAAATACTATGAATCGAAATATAAAATCATAAATAAAATATAAAACATATGGTAATACTTAAAATATAAAAAATCTCATTTGAGATTTAAATACAGACTCAATTCGTGTAATCCATTTCATTTTATTTATAATGGACTGATGATTTTCGATATTTTGATATATTGACGACGCAAATCTTACTCGTGACCTATGCACTTTGTCGCAGTTTACATCACTGAATCGGCACTGTTTTTGCATTACATCATATATATATTTTTTGCATGATAACATTTCGCAATCGCAATAATCAGCGCAAATCTTACCGGAAACACAAATATTTTATTTTGCATACTGTGCATACATTTATGAATAATGACATAAATGATATTATTTATTTATTCCTATATATTCATGTTATAATTTAATTATAAGAAGAAATATTGTATCATTTTTTTTTCAACATACTACTTTATTATATGTATACTTTATTATATGTATTATATGTCTATTTGCTCTAATTTACTCTTAATTACACAAGAACTAAATTAACCTTAACATAATAACATTTAAAAATAATACTATAATATGATAAATATAAAGTTTCATAATAATGTAGTAAATATATATAAAAATTATAAGAATAAAAAGAAACTACATTTTATATAAATACATAAAAGATATAAGATATCCATTTATTTTTAATTTGATTTATCAAAAATATGAATGTTTGTTCTTTTTAAAATAGACAACAAAGCGTTGCGTGCGTGCGTATTTGTGTCTGCAGGAACAAAATTATTATATTTAATTCAATTAATTAATTTAATTAAAAAAAAACATTTATCACATTTGATTAGATCTTTGTAATTACAAATTCATGTTCTCTAACTATTATATAATTTATAGAACAAGGATATAAAAAAGAAATTCAGTTGTAAAATGCCTGCTGAAAATTGCATTTGGATGTTTTCACGTTTTGCTTGCGAAACAAATTTTGTGTAATATTCAATAACTACGAGAGAATCTAGTCGAAGATTTAAAAGAGCGACAGACAGAGGGAGAAAGAAATTTTGCAGAGTTAGCATATAATCGAATTCCTCTTAAAAAACAGTTTTTTAGTGCTTCTTGTTCTCATTTCATTCAATGCAGAAAATATGTGAATTAAGTGTATTATATAGTGTGTGTATGTGTGTGTGTGTGTGTGTGTGTGTGTGTGTGTGTGTGTGTGTGTGTGTGTGTGTGTGTGTGTGTGTGTGTGTGTGTGTGTGTGTGTGTGTGTGTGTGTGTGTGTGTGTGTGTGTGTGTGTGTGTGTGTGTGTGTGTGTGTGTGTGTGTGTGTGTGTGTGTGTGTGTGTGTGTGTGTGTGTGTGTGTGTGTGTGTGTAGTATGTATATTTTATATGCATTTATGAAAATTTACATAAAGCAGGCCACATATTAATGTTTTTAATGCTTTTTGTTTTTATCTAATAATTTAATTAATAATTTATAAAACATTTAATAAAAATTAGTAACAATAATGTTAATAAAATAATTACTAATATTATATTTCATAAAAGTTGTTTAGTATAATATTTCATAAAAAGATAAAATCAGAAAAAGATAAAATCAATAAGATTGAAATTAAAAAATTCATCTTTATAGAATGTTTTACTTAGATTTATAAAATCTATTTTTATATTTAGTTTTACTATCAAATATTTCGTTATATTTTTAAAAACAGTTGATATTTTAAATAATAAAAATAAATATACACTACTATGTATAGGAATACATACAATGGCAACTTTTATAAAATATTGTACTTTTATGAAATATTATACTAAACAACTTTTATGAAATATAATATTAGTGATTATTTTATTAACATTGTTGTTACTAATTTTTATTAAATATTTTATAAATTATTAATTAAATTACTAGATAAAAACAAAAATTAAAAACATTAATATGTGGCCTGCTTTATATAAATTTTCATAAATGCATATAATATATACACACTATATACACACTATATAATACATTTAATTCATAGATTTTCTGCATTGAATGAAATGAGAATAAGAAGCACTAAAAAACTGTTTTTAAAAGGAATTCGATTATATGCTAACTCTGCAAAATTTCTTTCTCCCTCTGTCTGTCGCTCTTTTAAATCTTCGACTAGATTCTCTCGTATTTATTGAATATTACACAAAATTTGTTTCGCAAAAAGTGAAAACATCCAAGTGCAATTTTCAGGCATAATGAGTTTGCCTAACACACGCTATTTTATAATATAATAAATATTGCTGATATGTAAAAACAAAGTGGGCACTATATGAAAAAGAACAGAAATAAAACATGTTTGCTAAAACAATTACTTGTTACTAATAATACAACGTTATAAAATATAATTTTATTACTTTCGGATACATTGACAAAATGTGTTTTGTTAATTGATTAAATAATCTATACAGTAAACATTTTTAATTGTATCTAGACATTTAGTAAAAAAAGATTAATTATTAAGGAAAACCGGGGAAAAAAGTTTATATTTAATTATATACAATTATGTCATATCAGATATAATTATATATAATTATATATAATGAAATCTATTAATATTATAAATTATATGCAACTATATCAAAATATTTATAACTCCATATCAAATTATGTAAAATTATATTGAAATTTTTTTCGGATAAAAAGTTTATTATCTAATCATTCGCAATTATATCAAAATATTTATAACTCCACATCAAATTATATAAAATTATATTGAAATTTTTTTCGAGTAAACTTTGAGTAACTTTATATCTATATTATATCTATAATTATATGTAATTATATCAAAATATTAATAATTCTATGTATCATTATGTAAAATTATATTGAAATTTTTTTCGAATAAAAAGTTTATATCTAATTAGAAATAATTATATCAAAATGCTTACAACTTCAAATTGAATTATACAAAATTATATTTCTTTTTCAAATAGAAAGATATATATTAAATTATATAAAAATTTATACATAATATATTATGATGCATCATGTTAGATATAAGTAATAACATCTAAATGAAAGACTTTTCCGAGATATTACGAATTTAATTGATATTGTACTATTTATACGTACATACACACATATACAAATATACATATATACAAATATACACAATTTACGAACACATAATTTCAATTAAACATAAAGGATAAAGAATCCTTAAGGAAAATTTTAAGTTTAATATAATTATACTGATTTACTTCGTTTATTTTATGAAAAACGTTTATTTGTCACGACATATTATCGTCATTTTTAAGTCATTTTTAATGAATAAATAATGAAATAACATTATTAATTACTATCTTTCTTATTAACTATGATATAACTATAATATAACTAAATAAGAAAAATATTTCTTATAATTTCCCATATTTAATATAATTATTAATAAATTCATAAACAAGTAAATAAAATATATACAACAATTTATAAACAATTTTCATAAGAATAATGATTCTTATTAAACATAATATAGGTTCACGGCCCTATATGTGTAATTAAATTATCTACAAGAATTACATATGCAATCGAGATTTTAAAATTGAGACTATTTATACGACAATTGTCTTAATTTTAAAATCTCGATTGCATATGTAATTCTTTTAGATAACTCAATTATATATATAGAGCCGTGAAGCTATATTATGTTTAATAAGAATCATTATTCTAATATATATATATATATATATATATATATATATATATACATACATATAATTATGATATAATTGTATATTTTTAAATACAATTAGATCAAATTTTTAATGGGTTTATTTTTGTGATAAATATGAAAAATTAATATATTTTATAAGTATATTAATATAGTATATTAATATACTTATAAAATATATTAGTTTTTCATATTTATCACAAAAATAAACCCATTAAAAATTTGATCTAATTGTATTTAAAAATATACAATTATATCATAATTATATATATATATATATATATATATATATATATATATATATATATATATATATATAACTAGATCTATCATATTTTAAACCGAAATTGTGTATTCATTTATTTCATCATTTCAGTAACAGGTTTCATCTCAATATAGAAGTGAAGCGACATCGAGCAGGATTTTTAAGTAGGATGGGTGATCGATTTAGAAACATATGCGGTGATACGAGATAAAAGATGTTTCATCATTTTCTCTCATTTTTTCATTTTTTTCACTTATTTGCAGGAAGTGTCACGTACATTATAGATTTTCAGTACTAGCAATATCGGAACGCAACCGTAATTTTGTCATCATAAGTATGCATTTGATCTGTTCATATATAATCATAAACAATTTTATCTATTTATATATGATTAGATCAGATCAAAATCCATACATAATTAGATTTACAAAATTGTATATAATTATATATAATTAGATATAAACTTTTTTCCTGTGAATTTAAATTAATTTAAATTAATATTAAATTAAAAATGCTACAATTTTTTTAAATGATACAAAATTATGCTTGATGGTACAATTTAGTATGAATATAATCTTCTGTATATGTTCGAGAGTAGATAATTTATTGCGTATAGCCCTGGAAACCTCGATTGACGCAATCAAAGTGGTGACCTTCTAATTTTTATATCTCTTGTAAAAGAATCAGATACAGGAAATTTCCGTAAAAATTACTTTATATGTCTCGTCAAGATACACAGAAAGGCCGGCAGTAATTATCTCTTATCCTTTCGTGACGACTACCTAGCGGATTCTAATGATCCTCGTGAATTCGAGGAAGTTCCTACCGAACCTCACGATTTCGGGAAATCACGAATAATTCCAAGAAACTCCGAAAATAACAATATGTGTATACTCGGTATGTGTCGGTTGAAAATAAACTAACATGAAAATAGATTACGAAACAGTACAAATGAATATTAACTTAATTTTATTCTTTACTTACTGGTATTATTTTTTCTTTTTTTATTTTGTTTTGAAATAGTCCTGTTAGTTTCATGTAAAACTAATAGCATATAGCACTGGGATGAAATTTGCTACTGAAATGATGAAATAAGATTAGAATTTCGGTTTAAAATATGATAGATCTGGTTAATGAATAATGTTACTATATTGTCGTATAAATAGTCTTTATTTTAAAATCTCGATTACATATGTAATTCTTGTAGATAATTTAATTACATATATAGAATCGTGAAACTATTAATATAATAGGTAAGAAATTTTAATAAAAATCATTATTCTCATAAAAATGTTTATAAATTGTTGTATGTATTTTATTTACTTGTTAATAAATTTATTAATAACTGTATTAAATATGGGAAATATTTTTCTTATTTAGTTATATTATAGTTACGAGGGCGGTTTGCAAAGTCAGAGAGATAACACCACTGATATGTATCGAGGTTATTAGTAGTTTACAGTTAGTAGCACCTCTTGGAAGAACACACACCAAGTTTCAACCAGATTCATGGCTGATAAACATTATGGTGAATCTGCACCTTCGATTAGAACAGTTTATAAATGGTTTCAAACGTTTCGGAGTGGCCATATGAGTACAAGTGACGCTGAGTGTTCTGGACGCCCTGTTGTACAATACTACTCCAGAAATCATTGATAAAATCCATGATATGGTAATGGATGATAGAAGAATCAAGGTGTGTGAGATTGCTAGTTCTGTGGGCATCTCGAGTGAACGGATACATAATATTTTACATCAACATTTGGGTATGAAAAAATTATCTGCAAGATGGGTGCCGCAATTGCTCATAATTGATCAAAAACGAAATCGTGTGAAGTGTTCCAAGGAATGTTTGCAGCTGTTCCAGCGGAATCCACAGGATTTTGACGTCGTTTCGTCACGAAACATAGATACACCATTACATACCTGAGACCAAAGATCTGAGACCAAAGAACAATCCAAACAATTGCCAGCAGGGAATCTGCATCAAAGAAGGCGAAGACCATTTCTTCGGTCGGGAAGATTATGACAACTGTCTTTTGAGATTCGCAAGGAATAATATTCATCGACTATAGAAAACATCGATATATAGAAAAGGATAAAACTGTTACAGGTGAATATTATTCATTGTTATTGGACCGTTTGAAAACCGAACTGCAAGAAAAATGTTCACGATTGAACCACAAGAAAGTCCTTTTCTATCACGACAACGCACCAGCTCACGCCTCCGGAGTTGTGGCCGCAAAATTGAAGGAGTTACGGTTCCAACTTATTCCGCATGCCCCCTATTCTTCAGATTTGGCTCCCTCGGACTATTACTTATTTCCCAATGCGAAGAAATGGTTAACGGGAAGGAGATTTCATTCAAACGAGATGATTGCGGAAACGAATGCCTATTTTGCATAATTGGACCAATCATCATCATATTATTTGGAAGAGATTAACAAACTGGAGCAGCGTTGGACGAAGTGTATAAGCCTAAAAGGAGACTACGTTGAAAAATAAAAAAGGTTTATCTCGAAAAATTAGGTAGTTTTCATTTTTTGCACAGACTTTTCAAACCACTCTCGTATATTTGAAAAAAAGATCATTTCCATAGGATAAAATTTTGCTATTGTTTGAAAATCATACATATCATTACATAAAATTGGTGTTCACTGAATCTAAAAATGATAAAATTAAAACGATTGGAGTAAAGTAAAATAGAGTAATTAGTATAGAGTAATAGAGTAAATACATTTTTACACTAAATGCATTTTTAGCCGAAAATTGTACAAGATTTTTCCGTTCTTCGATCTTTTTATAATTTTCTTTATAGATAATTTTCTTTGTAGATGAACCATTATGTCACGTGAATGAATTTTAACATTTTAACAGCAGTTTGACATTTTATAATTTGACAGCACAATTTATATTTAGAATGTAAAACAGAATGTAAAGCAAAATAAGTTAGTAAAGCAAAATTTAAAAATAAAAAAAAATATAGTGCCCAAATTATATAATTTTTGTTATATATGCGATTTATTTATACTTCCAAAACATTCAAACAGTATTTCGAAAATCATATTTTTTTATCATTTCCAAAAAAAAATCGTAAAAAGTTCAAAAAAGGAAAAAATTTGAATTCGATTTTTTTTTATTATGTTAAAGCAGGGGTCGGCAAGTGGGCACTGCTCGCGGGTGACAATCGAGCGTGCTGGGACTAGCGTTAGGCGGCTAGGCGCAATAAAGTGAGGAGAAGGGATAGCAGGAACGTCTGTTCATTGAACGTGCTGTTCAAGGAGTAAAAAAATATTGTGTTGCACAAATTCAGACCCAGAATTAGCATAAATTAATAACTATCTATATTTTAAATAAACAATTCTTACAATAATATTAAATAAACAACTCTTATAACATTTAATTAATATTTGATTCATAGTTTTCCGATATTATATACGATATATCAGGGGTTACCGTTTTGACAACTTAAACGAATTATTGCAAAATTCAAATGTAAATCTGTTAACTGTTCGCGTAATCGCGATTTATTTAATTTCATAATAGAAAATAATTGTTCACATGAATATGTAGAACCGAACATACTCATTATTTTTGCAGCACAAGCATGTAGTCGAGGAAAATGTTCTTGAGATATATATGAATAAAATTGTACGATGTCAGTCATTGTATAAAAACGATTTTTAAGAGCAGTGTCACATTTTAAATCTATTAATTCTAATTGTATGCGGGAACAATATTAATATCAACAATAAAAAGTGTCATAAAAATAAGTAAGTCTTCTTCTAAAACATGCATTTCCCTAAACCGACAATCGAATTCATTATAATAATTGAAGTGAATTTATATATTCTTCATTTCTATTGCTTGTCTTGAATGTGCATGGCAACAGATAATAAATTTGAAAAATGCAACAACTGTCGAGATTGAAATTGATTGATCCATAAATTAAGTTTCATTTGGAAATGCGGAACTTTAACCCAAGGTACTGAAAATATTAGATACGCTCCTGAGATGTGCACAACAGGCGGGCACTCGCGGGCGCTCGTGGGCGCCCGTGCTCAATTTCAGCGTTTTGCCGACCCCTGTGTTAAAGAATCAAGGACAATTCTTTAGCGTTGATCAAAATTAATACGATCACTGGCAATACGAATCTAGCAAGTAATTAGAAAATAGAGAAGTGCGCTTGTTTTAGTGTTGCGTGGATATTATTTACAACACATTTCATTTTATTTACTCCTTCTCAATATTCTGTTTATCAGTCACGAAGCATTTCAGACGTTCTTAAAATTTGTTATCGACAAGGATTTGTTTCACGTATACGATAAAAGTTATTTTATTGTTTATCGTGTTGTGTTATAAAGGCCGTTCTGCGAAGTTCGTAACTGAGATTGTAACGGATTTTTTTACAGAAAATTATTATTCATTGAAAAGGGAGAAAAATAAATTAATAAAGATACCATAGAAATTTAATTTACCTACTATACCAACAACTAAAATATTAAAAGCTAAACAGCAGTGTAATAAATGCTATATTTCATCATGGTATAGATATTGAGAAAGGTCATTACACAAGTATATGGAGAAGGAAAATCTTGGATTAAAATTGATGATGTGCAAGTTAAGAAAAAGCAATTGCCCAGAGGTGCTAAAGATATTTATATATTATTTTTACAAAAAAGTTCAAAATAAAAATACATAAACAGCACAATATAAAAATACAGATGCAGATTTTACATAATATATTTTCAAATTTTAAATAATTTTTGTACACTTTGTTTACTTTGAGCTAAATTTGCTTATATTTTATTGCAAGTTAATTCTATTTTATACATAATAAGTTTATTAAAGGCAATCACAATTTTATACTAATTTCTATGTAGCACCGACATATACAGTTGTACAAGATTTATCATCATTTATAATCATGTGGCAAAAAATGGAAATATATATATTATTTGGAAAGAAATATATATATTATTGGAAATATATATAAAATACTTAACACGACAAAATAAATAATATCACAACAAACCTACTTTTTATAAAAAAGTAAAAAAGTCGCCAAGTATACGCACAATGTATATGTGAAAGATTATTATATAAAAGTGTTACTTTTTAATGAAAAAAAAATTTTTTAATTACTGATGCAAATTATATCTTTTCAAAAAACTAAAAATAAAACTCGAGATTCATATTTTTGCACCAGAGAACTTTTTATTTTATTCAAGTTTATATTTACAAAATTACGCAATCTTATGTCTAGCGTTCGAATAATATATAATATAATATATATAATATAATGTATATAATATAATATATAATATTTAATTCTAATATTTGTATAAAAGATTTGATATTAAAGAAGTGGCATCAAGTTATAGTTACATTATCTCGAAAGTTCAATATAATGATTGTTTTTAAAATATAAAACTCGTGGTAAATATCAATTAAAAGCTTTTTATCAATTACTGGCGCCAGTTATATCTTCTTAAAAAAATAAAACTTAATAAAAATAAAATTCAAGTACATATCTTTACATTCAAGAGTATTTCTATTTCAATCCAAATATTACAAAATTACCGATCATCTTATCGATGTTCAATGATAATATATATAATGTATACTACTCACTTCTAATAACATGTATCATTTGTATAAAAGATTTGGTATCAAAAAAGTGGCGCCAAGTTATAGTTACATCATTTCGAATATTTAATATACAACTGTTTAAAAAAAAGCCATGCGATATATAGCTACGTATACCATTTGTATAACAGATTTGATATCAATAATTAACGTCAAGTTATTTACATAACTGTAATAATGTAAGTTATTTATATAACTATTTTAAAACTTTAACTATTCTTAAAAAATAAAACCCAAATAATAGAATTTCAAAGAATTTAAAAAAATAAAACCTAATAATTATATATTATAAAGAAATTGTTGCTTCATATTAATAACAAGGTTTCATTTGTTTTCATTTGTCTGACGGACTCCACGATTCTTCTCTTTTGAAAAGAACTAACGGCTGCTAATCGGCAAACAAAAAATGTCTCGTATGATCTAAAAAGAATTTCTCTTTTATTATCGGAAACGTGAGACTCTCAAAATATGCACGGAATTCCTCTCAAGACATCCTGTAATCAAACCATCCAGAAATAACAATTTTTTGTAGGCGACAGTTCCGCCGGCACCTAAAGATTTATAACATCCTACTAATAAAATTGGAATTTCCGACGCGAGAGTCGGACCAACGCAGTAGTCACCGAGATCGTTCAAGGCCGACATCCCTAAAACCAGGGGGAGACTAAGAAAGCACCAACCAGGAGATTGCGATTGGCAGCCGTTAGCAAACACACCAATGAGTAAATTCAGAGTGTGGAACGACGGATGAAAAAACTAATTCCGTCATTCGCCGGAAAAACCGGAAACACAAAAACAATCACGATCCATAAAACGCCGCTCCCCTTCTTTCCTTACACTCGCGAGTTTCCGAACTATCATTCGAAAATTAACATAGAGATCCATCACGCCCCCGGAACCTTTCTACTCTTCCAAAGCCCTATATAAACCTGATTCTGAGCAGATGGCTTTCTTCTCTTACCTTCCCGAGGATCTCATCACTTGGAGCAGCCGACGAGATTTTTAACAGTTAGAGTCAGTGCGCGACTTAAACTTTTCGAATGAAGTAACGATCGCGTCAAGCATCACACGCGCCGTCGACAACCACATCCCTCAGCATCAACAACAGTAAGTCGAATTATTTACCGTAACCCACCCCCCTCTGTACGTGATCATGAAAACTCTATCTCGTCTCGCCTCTGCCTTTGATCATTCATAATTAATAGCTCTCATTTCTTTTCATCTCCTACTTTATGGCCGTTTGTCCATAGGCTCGCCTCTTTGGATACGTGGACGCTGAAAAGATCGATGCATTCTCTTCTCTCTCTCTCTCTCTCTCTCTCTCTCTCTCTCTCTCTCTCTCTCTCTCTCTCTCTTATTTTTGCCGTCTTGCTGAACATCTTTGATACCTCCCTACAATCTGGAGTATTTCCGAGAGCTTGAAAACATACTATTGTTAAACCGATACTCAAATCTCGTCGCAACCTCAGGACCTGCGCCCAATCAGTATCTTGTGCACCTGCTCCAAGCTTCTGGAAGCCGTAGCCTTCGATCAGCTGCAAACGGTTATCGCCAGGCACGTTGTACTCGACGATCACCAATCTGGGTTCCGCTCGAATCATAGCACTCAAACGGCGCTCGTCAGTCTTGTCGATTCGTTCAGAGGAGGCATAGAACAGGAGGAGTTAACTTTGCTTGTCTCAGTTGACTTCAAGCAGGCTTTTGATTGTGTCAACATAGCTCTTTTAGTATGCGAACTTTGATCGATCGGCCTCTCATATTCAGTTTCCAATTGGATTTCCTCTTTCTTATCGGAACGTACCCAATCAGTCCTTGACCCCCTAGGTGGATCATCGTCAGCGGGGACTCGGCATTCAGGCGTACCTCAGGGCTTTCTCCTTGACCCTATCTTGTTCATTAACGATCTGCCTAATAGCCTAGCACTTTGCTCGTATCACCTCTATCACGCTCGTATCACGCCGATGACCTTATCATCTACATCCGTTGCCGATTTGCGGAGCTCCATTTGGGTGTAGCGAACATGAACTCACACTTGCAGCGTTTATTGTGCTACGCTAGCAGTAATGGCCTCGTCATTAACCTCAAAAAGACCCAAGCAATGTGGATTGGTAGTAGAGGTTTCATTAGTCGTCTCAATAGGCTTACCATGCCCCCGATTATCTTGGGTAATGACATTATTGACACCTGCTCTTCTCTTAAGCTTCTTGGCTTCACCATAGACAGTACGCTCAAGGAACGTACTGCCACCATAGACTCACGTTCAAGGAACAGTGTTCTGCTACTGTTCATAGGAGCTTCGCGACTCACAATCGTCTTAAAAGATGTGGTAACGCTATCTTCTGACGTCAAAGTTCTTTTAACCAAAGCACTCGTTTTGCCTTATTTTGACTACTGCGCAGTCCTGTATTCCAGGCTTACTAACGAGCTCACTATTAAAATGTGACGGGCCATGAACGCATCCCTTAGATTCATCTCCGGGAAGAAGACTTATGAGCACATCTCACACGAGTACGCGAATTTCCATATCATGCCGTTTCCTGCTCGCGTGCAGTACCTCACGTTGATGCTGCTCAGTAAATTACTTAGTTGCCGCGAGCCCTGCTACCTAGCTTGCAGATTTGCGTTCAAATCGCCTAGTCAGTTCAGCCTTAAATGTACCAACAAACTCGATTTGCGGGTCGAGTTTTGTGCGACTGACACCTTTCGCAATGCTTTCATGGTCTATGCAGCACGGCTGTGGAATAAGCTTCCTTTAGAAACTAGGGAGAAGTACCATAAGCCCTGTTTTAAGACAGCCCTGCGCAAGCTGTTGGAACAGCAATCTATCGCTGTTAATTAAATCGCAAGGGTACGTCTTGTTTCGCTCGCATTGCTTGTTTATGCTTAATTATTTTAATTTTAAGTTATTATTTTCGCTTCTTAGTTTATTCACAACTTTATTATATTGTTTGTTATACTATACCTTTTTTCTGTTTGTTTTTTTTCTCTTAGATGTTGCATTTATTTTTCTTCATTCTTTCTTGTTTTATGTATGTTATATTTTTTCTTTTTTTTTCTATTTTCAATACTCTGGCGTTCCATAGCTATTACTGCAACGCCTCTACCGCTTTCATTTTTTAATTGTAATCTTTTTTAATGGCCTAGGCCAGATAAGACCTTGGTCCTTCATAATAAATAAATAAATAAATCAATCTCTCTCTCTCTCTCTCTCTCTCTCTCTCTCTCTCTCTCTCTCTCTCTCTCTCTCCCTCCCTCCCTCCCTCCCTCCTTCCCTCCCTCCCTCCCTCTCTCTTCTGCCGCTTGTCCACGAATTTGTCCTTGAGATACAAAGGGGGAAGAGGGAAAAATAGGAGGAAAGGGATGTAATACACCGAATTTTCGGCCGCCGAAAATTCCGTATACTATATCCCTTTCCTCATATTTTTAGTGTCCCAACCTAGATTACCGACTTTTCCCCGAGCAGAAACGAACGAAGACAGCTCTAAAACATCTAAGGCATAAACTAAACAAACGACGCGCACTCGCCGCAAGATCGCTGAAGCGGACATCACCGCCCAGCAGCTCGCAGCTCTACATCTCCGATCAATAGCTCCGTTCACGGAACTATATTTCTCCGCTTCACCCGCGAAAACCCTTTTCTCCTGGTCAAACAACAATCCTCTCTTGAAAATTTGCAATTTACTCGTTCGCAGAACTATATTACTCAGGTACACCCGCGGAGAACGAACAATTTTTTCCGATAGATTTATCTTCCTCGGCGGAACAACAATCTTTTCTCGAGCCTTCCGAAATCGAACAATTCTTTCAACTAATAAGACAGTTCCCTCAATCACTTTACCTCTCTCCGCCGGAAACATTTTTTTGTCTGGGGACCACCGCCAATAGAGACATTAAACTCGCGCTTTACGCGGAAGTTTTACGGAAAGATCTTTACGATGTAATTTCCTTGTACCTTCCTTCCGACCTCCTCCCGTACCTCATTCCTGTGCATTTTTTGTATTAAGTGATCCCGAATCCTCCTCCACACATCGTGGAATTTATCCATCTACACTATCCAAAAAAGGATGAATAAACACGAAACACATGTATAATGCCGGGCAGGATCCTACACTCTACCTACTACACAAAACAATAGTAAAATCAATTTCCCTATAAATTCCTGCCCGATGACCTTCAAACTAATGTAAATTACGACATGCGACACACACACACACACACACACACACACACACACACACAAAACCCTCAAACACACACGCACATACATTCATATACATCATGTCTTCATACATAAATCAAAATTATAATTATACTTTCTTTGCAAACTTAATCTCGAAGGCATTTTTCAAATGTTAACCGGAATTGTAATTTTTCTTGTTCAAAATTCATCGTAATAATTAAATTTCTTTTGTTCATATTAACTGAATCAGTAATCTGTAAACTTGTGCCATGCCTTCAATTACAATGAATTCTCTTGTTATGTCTTGTAACTCATTAACCATTTCTTATAATTAAATGTTTATATTTTTGTTAAAATTAAATTGAATTAACTTTTTTTTACCCTCCTTCATTTCCCGATATCTGAAGGATCGCATGAGGTCTTATCCGTAGTTAAAGAGATTTATCTCTCAAAAAACGGGCCGCCGACCGCGTCAGCGCAGGCAGGTGTTATAGCGTCATCATTAACCCGTTAGCCTATGCACAAAAGGTGTGTTTGACTTATAGCTCGACACTTCGAACGTCTGCGAGAAACAGAGACAAGGAGAGAACAGTTCCGAATGTCCTTCCTAGCTTCATTAATTCAAAATTCTCCTCCCAAAGCCTGGACATAACACATTAAATACATATTTTTCTAACTAATAAATATTAAAATTCCAAAATAGTTTAAATACTGCACGATGTATGTAATTGTACTATTCTGCCTTGCATTTTGCTGTATATTTTAGAACGACATTTTAAATATAGAGCAACCTTAAAATCAAACAGATATACAAAAACTTGGCGCGCCCTGGTTGTTAAAACTTAACAATGTTTTACAAAGGAAGTGCACGAAGTGATAACTGCAAATGGGTACGAATTATATATCGTTAGAAAGGTCTTGCCGAGTAGAATTCAGCTATGCAATATTTCGCTTGAATGATGCCTGTAGAGGGCACTATGTGTAATAGAAATACCTCTAAAACTTCGGAAATCTCGAAAACGGTCAACTAGAGCAAAAACTATATAAAAAAGCAAAGTTGGTATCACATTTGGCTCACAACGATAAAGAATGGTAGACAGCGCTACAGCATTAATAGTGCTTGACTACTCGATACTTCGGAATGGGGGGGCTGGTTGTAAGTCTATCAATATCCAAACTCTATTTATAGTAGAGTTTACATTACAGCAAATATATGATAGATTTCATTGGTGATTTTACATATATAAATAAACAAGCGATTAAAGTTTTTAATAGACGTATTAAATATATACACATATACAGATATTCCACAAATATACACACATATACAGATATTTCACAGCATGTGTAACACCGCTCGTGAGAAGGTAGACGGGAGTGTTACAGAATCGGATGAGCCAGCTAGAAATGACAAATTACAATCGGGATACAGACGTGGGAATTAATGAACCAAGAGAAACTGTATACGGACGTATACAGTTCCGGACGATGAATGACGTCCGGAACTCGCGAGATCCCGTGAACGCGTACATGCGATTAAAAGAAGCTCGCGACATGATTCCGGAATTCGACGGAGCTTCGCACAAACTGCCAGAATTCCTAAGCGCGGCAATGTATGCCATAAAAAACACAAATCCAAGAGAGGAAAGCACGCTATTAGAAGCAATATTATATACAAAATTAAAAGGAAGAGCCATGATCGATTTCCAAACGCGAGATATACGCGACATTGCACAATTAAAGCGAGAGCTGGAAGTGTGCTATCTCAGCAAAAAGAGTACCACACATTTGCAGCTAGAATTCAATACATTGAAACAAAAGCCGGGAGAATCGGCAAGAGCGTTCGGATTACGCACAAATAAATTAGCCATGGAGTTGTATGAGTCCATGATCAAAAGGCGATAAGGCAAAACAGAATCGAAAAGAGCGATCTTAAAAATTATACAACAACAAACTTTATATAACTTTCAGCTAGGATTGCAAGACGATATAAAGTTGTTAGTGCGTGCGCAACATTACACGACGTTGCAGACGCCATAGCCGGTGCGAGCGCTGAGGAAAAATTTAAGAAACCAACGGGGAATTTCGGACGTTCGAAAGCGAATATACAACACTCATCCGCCCGCGAGAATAGACTGCTGCAATATCATAAATGCGGAAAAACGGGGCACTATGACCGAGATTGCCGAACAAATAAATACACGAGTCGATTCCCTCTATCACAACCAGACAGACAGCCGCGTATAAACACAATGAGTAAATGCTGTACGCACTGCAAGGAAGCAGGAACATAATCGTGCAGAATGCTAGATACTTCACGGTAAAACCGAAAAAGGTACTCGCCAAGTCAAAAGTAATAATGCAAATAAAACGCGAATAAATACAATGATAAAGACAAAGCGAGATAAATTGCGAAGAGAGAGCGTTGACTCAGCGTCAAGCAGCAGTAACGGTGATGAAAGCGACAGACCGAAGGCCAGGGTTACGCGCACGGCCGGAAAGTATCAAGTTGCACAAGTAACGCGAGGAGAAGCGCGCAATGAGCTAAAATTGGTAACACTACCAATAAAAGAAGTAAAAAAGGGTAAAGCAACTTTTCTGCTAGACACCAGTGCTACCCTCACCTTGATGAAAATCAGAAATTTCAAACTCCGAAACTCCGGTGTGTGAGAAACGCATTGTATTAACCGGCGTGACGGGACATAAGATCCACCCGCTAGGAAAGGTGAAATTGATAATAAAATTAGGAAAAGAAGAAATTCGCCACTCAGTATACATGGTGAGAGATAATTTCCCTATGGATTACGAAGGAATACTCGGAATTGATTTCCTAATCAAACAAAAGGCAAGATGCGATCACGGAAAAAAGATACTAGTATCAGCAAAACAAATCTAAAATTGCAACCATACCAAAAGGTACTACTGAAACTACGTAGCGAAACAATAATTGAAGCATTCACCAATAAAAATTAAGTAGGTATAATAAGGCAAGAGAAACCGAAGCCAGGAGTATTTATCGGATGCTGCCTGGTGGACCCCAAGGAATTCACCTGCCTGATAAGTATAATATTATATAATAGTATAGAGTCTGAAGATGAAAGTCAGTTTGAAGGAAACCAAGATGAACCAAAGCAAGACGAAAATCAAGACTTGTGATAAAATCTCATTCCAAGTATAAGAATTATGAAGCAAAGATTAATTGGAAAAGTTGAAGATATACCAATTGAAGATGCTTTGAGAAATCCACAATGGAAGCGCGCAATGCTTGAAGAAATAAATTCGTTAAATCGAATGAAGACTTGGAAATTAACTGAATTACCAAAAGGTAGAAAACCCCTGACTTGCAAATGGGTTTTGCACATGAAAGGAGACGGAAGGATGAAAGCTAGACTGGTAGCAAGAGGGTACGATCAAAAGCATGAAATTAATTATACAAATACTTTTGCACCAGTTGCGCGACATCCAAGTGTTCAATTACTATTAAGTTAAGTTATGCAAGAGAAGGCTCATACATAAAGATATAATTTTGATTTTGATATAAAAACAGCCTTCTTGAATGGAGAATTATCTGAAGAAATATACATGATTCAGCCTAGAGGTTTTGAAGAGGCTCTAAAAGAGTCTGTAAATTATCGAAGAGCATTTATCGATTAAAACAAGCTCCAAAATCTTGGAATGACAAATTTACAAAGTATCTAAGAAGTCTACACTTTGAAGACACAGATGACGATCCTTGTTTATTTTATAATAAGTCTAGAACAGTATTGATTGCACTATTTGTAGATGACGGATTAATTATTGGAAAAGAAAAGATTGAAGTCGATAAGGTAATGTTACAACTGACCAGAAAGTTTGAAGTCATGTCTGAATATTTAAAGCAAAAAAAGTTGTATTATCTTGGTATGGAAATAAATCTAATGAGAAATGGAATTTTTGTTAATCAATCAAAATATACCAAGAAAATTTTAGAAAAATTTGGTTTTGTTGATGCTTATCCAGCATCAACGCCAATGGAATCTGGAATGATCACTAAAAAACATTTAAGTGATAAAGAATTAGAAGATAAACCGTAGAGAAGTAATTGGAAGTTTACTCTATTTGTCTACATTATCTCGTTCAGACATAAGTTTCGCTGTAAATTATTATATTTAAGTTGTCAAGTTTGCCGTCCAAAATTAAGACACTGAAAAATGATTGAATGAGTATTTCGCTACTTCAAAGTGTTGTAGCCAGATCTACAACCAATAATAAAATAATAATCAATAATAAAAGTAGTCCGCATGACAACAAAATTAGGTCGCATGAATCTCGAAAAGTCTTTCGAAAGACGACACAAATGTGTGACCGCCGAAATTGCGACCAGTCTTTCGAAAGACCGCAGAAATGCATCACGCGAGAATATTGCGAAAAAGCTTATTAGCAAATTCCTAAATTTGATGATCAAACCGAGCGTAATATTGATTAATCAATATCACGCAATCGATCAGAATGCTGATCGGGCATCGATCAGACTATATAACCGGTTACACAAGGCGGAGTTGCTGGAGAGTCGAGAATAACGTGTCGTTCGGAATCATCATTATAATTATCGCGCAAGATATTACAAAAGCGCGGCGAAGTTCACGCAAGCCGTACTATCAGCGTCTCAAGTGACATACTCGGTCGTCGGCCGCCAGAGTAACGCGATACGCGCCGAACCGCCCGCCGACGTTTAATCATGTGTAAAGTAATAAAATAAGAAATACTAAACTCAAGAATTTATGCATTTATTAAATAAACCAATTAAAATCAAGAAAGTGTGTTAGTGAATTCAAGAAGATTTCCTTACATTCTTTTGATCCTGCTCGGAGTCCCAACTCCTTAGGCTTAACGAACCCGACTATCCCTAATATTATCGTTGTATCGTTGTACGGGATACAACAAAAGGTACAGATATTTTCTTTGATTCTCCCAAATAAGAAGGGAGGGTGTGCGTCACGACGGGGCCCGACCACGAACCAGTCGTGAAAACTCGTAATTATATTGCGAAAAAATACCACCTCAGCCAGGAATCGAACCTGGATCTCCTGCTTACCGGGCAGGCATCTTATCCTTTCGACTAGGCATGTGATGATATTTATCGCAAATAACGTGTTTAGAATAACACGTCAACAATACAATGATACATATATATATATATATATATACATATATTACAATATACATATATATATGTATTCTTTCGAATCCCCACGACCGGTACTCCAGAGAGATGATGGTCCTATTCTCTCGATGGATGTAGGTCGGACTGCAGCGGCGACACCCTTCAACGCCATTGGCAAATATACAAATAATCCTCCTGGAGCACGACAGGAGAGATTGCATGGAAAATGTAAACTCCAAGTTTACACCGATTCAAACTATGGAGGAGATGATGCAGATTATTGTTCAACAAGTGAAGTACTAATCGAGAATGGAGGTCCAATTATTTGGTACGCACAAAAGCAGCGATTTCATCGGCAGAAGCTGAATATCGTACAGCAGTCTCAGGTATACAAAAGCTCAATTGGTTCGACGTTTAATCACGTCGAGTGAAGAACTGAAATTGCAAGATTTGTCTGAACCTTCTGACTTAATTATGGATAATAAAGCGTCTATACATATGTTGGAAAATATAGAAAAAGGTAAGATTACTAGAAGTAAGAAACACATCGAGATTAAGAGAAAATTTGTAAATCAACATGTAGGTAAAACTAGAATTCCAAATCTACGTAAAATCAAAAGATTAGGTTGCGAATATTTTTATTAAACCATTGAGTAAAAGTTCATTTTTGCATTTGTCATAAACTCAAGGAGGAGTGTTGGGTTTGAATGAGATTTGAAAAAGAGCAATAGCGTCATGTTGCGGTGCATGTGAGTAGTTTTTTTATTCGCGCGGGTGTAGATAAAATTATTATTATGTCGAGTGTATGCCTGAACGTATATCAGAAATTGGATTTTGTTAAATTGCTATCAGATCTTTTTAGTTTGTATTCTTCAGTTTAGATACCAGAATATATATTAATTTGCATGAAAAATTAAATTGCTTACATAAATTATTTATTACCCTTGAGTGCCACGCTAGAAAGCATAGAAAGTACAACAATAAATAATTTTTATTAATTATAAAATTCTTTTAATATCTACAAGTTATTTTGTAACAGTACGTCCCTGCTCCGGACGGAATCATTGATGCAGAAGCGGGGACATGGATCGGAGTGCGGATATACTCATCAGATGCCGAGGTTCGGTTATAAAAAAATTCGTGATGCTAGAGTTTGATTAATAATAAATTAACAATTATTTATTTTAATGTACGAAATTAAAATTATAAGGTGTAGACATAAGTCGCTTGTCGTCAATAGTGTGACGTCGTTCGCGTCAGTTTGATATAATTTCTGTGTTCGAATAAGCGGTCGGATACAAAATGCGCACGGGTGTATTCGCATAGTAGCGCGTGGGTCGGCGACGCAGCGCGTTACAGGCAACTGGGCCCGCATGTTGCCAAACGGTCGGATGGGTCCGTTGCTAGGCTTCCGAAAACGCTTTCGCGACACGTAATTTCGCTCGTCACGAGCACTCGTTATTTGGACGTCGCAACGAGAACACTCGTATGTCAGAAGAGAAGTCCGAGAACACTCCGACTTTTCGGATAGAAGGAAAACAGTGAAAGAGAACAGTGAGAACGCTCGGTATTCCGGATAGAGATGAAAAAATCCAAGAATATTCCGACTTTTCAGATAGAAAAGCAAGAATACTGAGAATGCTCCGTATTACAGACGGAGACGAAAACTCTCATGTCGGTCGGATCGGATCGGAATATCGGAGCGAATAATTGGATAATCGGACGGAATTGGGGTCTCTAGTCGAAAAATTGCCGGATTTATATATCCAGCTTTCGCTCGCGTTTTCTTTGCGTGGCAAAATCTTATTCAGTAATATTGTTTTTACACTGTCAGCTGTTTTTGATAGATCACGCGTGTGTTGCGTGACATTCTGTCGCACGCGCTGTATTCGTCAAATGTTCGGGGATATTCAGCGAGTTTCGGACGGTTCGGCTGATGGCGCACGCTTAGAAGCGGAGCATCAAAACACTCTGTTACAATTTAAATTTAATTCACTTATGAATCTATCAACTAATTTAATCGAATGGAGTTGAATATTTATAATTAAAAAATGGTTAAAAAAATTGTTAAAATTTTTAATTAAAATGGCGTAAAGAAAACTATAGAAATTTATTACTTTAAAATCTATATGTTTTTAGTTATTTGTAATTTTATACTTACCTTAAAGTTACTATATCAAATTTAAATACAGATTTAAAGCATAATATTAAAAATATTGAGAAAATTATATAATCTTTAAATAAAATATGAACAAATATATAAATGTATTAATAATGCTATTAATAGATTAATTTTATATATTTCTAGAAATTTTATATATCTCAGTTGAATTATTAACAATAATTTACTCTAACTTTTAGTTAAGCTAAATTAAATTAATTCCTAAATATTTGTAAGTTAAGAATTTAAGTCAAAATTAAATAGTAATTTTTTTACATTAAGTGTATTAATAATAAGTATTGAATAATTTAATTGTATAATGTTATATATACTGAGTTTCAATAAAATCGGCGAATTATAACTCATACAACTTCAAATTGTATGATTTTAGATAAAATCTTGTCCATATTTGTAAAATATTTTAATTTTTGATTAATGTCAAATAATTTTCTATTCAATTAATAAAATCTTTTTTATATCTTTATATAAATCTTTAAGGTATAAAAAAGATTTTATTAACGTCGCTTGTGTAGGTCCATAGATCATAAATAAAAATAAAAATTTTCAAAATGACGGACGAAAAATTTAAAATTATATACAAAATTACGTTATTTAAAAATCTTTAGTCTATAGACTGTTAAAATAATATTTGAAAATATTTTTGAAATTTCAGTCACACGTGTATCAAAATGTTCGTCCTAAATAACCGTATATGAATATCGAATATGAAGTCCATATGATTAGAAACAAAAATTTTCAAAATGGCGGTAGAAAAATTTTAAAATTAAAATATAAAGTTGCGTTACTTACAATCATCTAAGTCTATAGATCATGAAAATAAGAAAATTAAAAATGACCTTGAAAATATTTTGGGAATTTCAAGGTCACAACTATGCCAAAATTTTAGTTTTAAATAAACATAAATGCTAAATTTGAAATCTGTACGATTAAAAATAAAAATTTTTTAAATAGCAGCAGAAAAATTTCAAAGGAAGAATTGCGAAAGAGGTGCAAAGATATGCGAAAAGATTGTGGAAGAGTTACAGAATGATTGCGAAAGAGTTTCGGAAGAGGTGCAAAAATGTGCGGAAAGATTGTGGGAAAATTGCGGAATAGTTGCGGAAATGTTGCTGAATGATTGCGAAAGGGTTGCAGAAAGGTTGTGAAAGAGTTGCAGAAAAAGTGCTGTGATATCCGGAAAGATTGTGGAAGTGTTACGGAATGATTCCGGAAGAGTTGCAAAAATGTGCGGGAAGATTGTAGAAGAGTTGCAGAATAGTTGCGGAAATGTTGCGGAATGGTTGCGGAATAGTTGCGGAATAGCTGCAAAGATATGCGGAAAGGTTACGGAAGAGTTGCGGAATGGTTGCGGAGATATACGGAAATTGTGAGAAAGTTGCGGAATGGTTACAGGGATATGCGGAAAAATTGCGGAGGTATGCGGAAAAATTATGGGAGGGTTGCAAAATGATTGTGGAAAAGTTGCAGAACGGATGCAGAAATATACGGAGAGAAATAAGAAAATATGCAGAGAGATTATGAAATGACCGTGAAATTATATAACATTCATTTCGTGCTAAGGGCTTCACCGCCGCGTAGTGAAAAATTGCAATCGTAGCCCATACAGACGACGACGATGACAATAATGACGATGTTTCTTAAAAGTTAAATTTTTAGATATCAGATTTTGGGTAATATCTCCCCTCATACGACACGGAGAAGATATCTAAAAACACTTTTATTATATAATATACATTTATACTATATTTCAAACCTAAGCTATTGATCGCACCTATTCGGAAATTGATCGGTTCAGCCGTTACTGAGATCCGATAATCTTGATGGTTAGCAACTCGTTCGCTCGCGTAAACAGACACGGCCGATCTCGCGCTCGTGAAGCGCTGGCATTCACTGTTTGCGACGAGCCATGACCGTCTCTCGATATTTTCTTATTTTCAGATAAATCACTTCAGTTCTTTTCTTCATGGACTTGATCAGCTGTCCTTTAAACGCCCTTTCCTGGACCAACATCACCTGCGAACGAATTCTGTCTTTTTCCATCATCTCACTTGGACTTGACCGCACAAACCAGATATTTATTAAATTTTATCAATTTTTTACTGTACATTTTACAAAACATATTAAAAATGTATTATTTTGCTCTGCTTCAATCGCTTTAATATATTTTATCATTTTCGAATTTAGCTAATAATTTTATATTGGAGGATGATTTTCAAACAATCGTAAAAATTTCATCCTGCATCACGATCGAAATATTTTTTTTAAATGTTCATAAAAAATATAAATAAGTGATCTCGCGAAACGGAATGCACTTCTATGTTAGATTTCGTTTCTATTTTTTTCTGACATACCATTTTTTTTGTGCATGCAAAAAAAATTCTTTTGTTATAAACGGTGTTATAAATCAAAATCATTATTTATAATATTTGGAATAAATTACAAGGATTGGTATTATTATAGAATTTTCTTTTATATGTTTGTCTTTTTAAATCGTTATACTCGATTCATTTTCCATTCCTAAACAAATCGTTATATAATGGCTTATTCTTTGTATACTCTTTTTAAAAGACTTTATATGTACAACATTGTTAAATAATTTACATATATCACTTTTAAATGGACTTTTATATCTTTTAATATTGCTTAGCACAATCTGAGAATTGTTAATCATAATTCGTTGAAAATATATTAACTCAGATAATATCCCCAAAAAGATACGTATAAGTAATATACATTAAATAATTTTAAGCTATAATTAAAAGAGAAAGTACAAAAAATATGAAATAAGATTATGTTTTCAAAATGTATGAAGAGAGAAATATTACCTTACAAAAGTTTTATAATAAAATTGCAACAATATTATCAAAAATAAAAGTATACATTCGAATATAAAATATAAATAAACTAAAAATCTACATACTTATTTCAATTAGGAATGTTCTTTCGAATCCAAAATAATCTTTAGAATAAATAAGATGTGCACTTCCTACAGAAATGCTTTGTTTGATTAATTTATCGAAACTCATGCAAATATGTAAGCTGTGAGACAAATGTAGACTGTTACAAATGTAGACTTTAACTTAATTAATTCAAAAATGTCTCGAGTTTTAATGAGATCTATATCTCCACACAATTCTGGTTGCTTACCATGATACAAGAATCACTATTTGTGATCCAAATCATAGAATTAAAAATTGCAAAACAATAATTTCGATAAATTAATCAAAACATTTAAGAGATAATTATCTATGTTGTTCAGAAGATTATTTTATTTAGATTCAATAAAACATGGCTATCTAAAATAGCTTGTAAATTTTCTGTTTCGTATTACCAGCAATGCTTGGATTTTTTTATATAGCTTATAAATATAGAATAATCTTTAATACAAATTAATATAAGTTCAACTCCATTCTTTCCTGCTAGTCTTTTCTTTTCTTATTTTATTTTGAAATAGTCTTGCCAAATTAATGTTAGCAGAGTTTCTTTGAAATGGCATGTAATATAAAATTATTTTTGGTGGTACAATTTAATACAAAATAAATAATAAATATTCCAATTAATCTGATGATTTGATTCTGCCGACTATGGTCCTATTAAGTTTAATAGAACTCTTTTCAAGAACACTTTACCTTAATTTTTTTAAATAAAAATCTCATACTTTTCGATGTATTAATCGATTTTTTCTCCCTTCTATAAAAATACT
>JAECZD010000022.1:1620000-1632500 GCA_024349325.1 Pogonomyrmex californicus
AATCAGAAATTTAACAAGAATAAATCTTCAAAATAATAATGAATGATATTAATATAATCACTGTTTGAATAATGAATTCATATTCATAAATGACGCAATTCAATTCATAAATGTGCATAGAATATTTAGTTTTTATATGCTCAAAATAAACTAATAATATATTATAAAATATAATTATTCGATAATAGTATGATAGCAGGATTTTTTCAATCTCAAGATTACATGTATCTTAACAAAATTACCTTTTAAAAACTTACCTTTTAAAAAATAACGCCAAGTTCACACGCTCCTTTTCTTATTTATGTAAAAGAAAGAATTTTATATAAAAATTTCCATTTACAAAAGTCTTTTTAGTAATAAATTTTATATTAGTACAAAAGATGTGATATCAAGAACTGGCGCCAACTTCTAATTTAATAAAATAAAAAGAACTTTACAATGAAATACATTTTAATTTCTAGTTCATTTTTATTCGAAAAGTTGTTCCATTATTTCTACAAAAAACATAATATCAAAAAATGGCAAACTTTTAATCCTATAAAGTAAAAAAGAAACTTTGCAAAGATGAAAAAAGATGTTATCAATCCAAAATTAATGTCAATTTGTAGTCAATTGTAGTTGTCTTGTAGCTGACTTGCGTAATAAAAATATTTTCATTTTTCTGCTACGTGCCTTACGAGCGGAAATATTGCTACGTAAAGTCCGATTTGGAAATTTTTATTTTAAAAAATCATTATTATCATCATCATTATTATCGTCATCGCCTTTGTACGACTGCAATGCGTACCTGTCGCGAGATGTCACTATTAATCTTATCGACCCAGCGGATCATCAGATTAATAAGTCAGGATCTATAAGATCTAGTGAATCAATGTTCGCTGGATCCTGCAGTGACCCTGACTTATCGGTCTGATTTATCCATAGGATCCATAAGATTGTTAATGTAATAAATATGCATGCATCAAAACGGACACATTAGCAATATATCTAATAAAGACAGTAATTCTTTTTATTTGTTCCATCTTTCTTCTCTCTTTTCTTTTTCTAATTTAGAAAGAAATGCATAAATTATATTATATCTTCATCATTATATTGTTCGTCTGTACCGATTTTTGTGTCTATATAAACATACATTTCGTAATCTCTAACTACAATCTCTGCTCTTTATGTCACGATTCTGATTGACTGATTATTAATAAATAATAAGAATAAGAAAGTAGAAAACGAAAGAATGAGCGAGATAGTATATTTGTTGCTCTTTGTCCGCGTGTCCGATTGGCGGTCAACGATGTCATTGAATTTCGCGGCAAGTTTGACAATTTGGTGATAATTTGTTAAGTGACTAATGTTTATGCTCCATAATCTATTATTTTGCAGGTAGGTTCTAAAAAGCAATATAAATACTGTCATTTTGATATTGTCCTTTTACGTTTGTGCTTTTTTCCAGAATCAAAGTTGGAAGTGTTCAGATATTATGGTACAGATTGTTGTGCAATACTTGACTATATTATGGTATATTTGTTTAAACAGTATATCAAAAAGATATATTTAATAATTATTAATAAAACGAAATCATCTTTTCAATGAAATTGTATCAATAAAAGTATAAAAAAACATATTAATAGAACTGAATTATCTTTTCAAAGAAATTATATTGTTACATGTATCATACATTTTCAGGATATTCAGAAAAAAATTATAAAGCAACATCCTGAAATACTTCATCAAATCTTAAGTAAATTAAGAAAAAATATTAAAAATTAAAAAGTACAAACATATATATACATAAAAGTACAATACAGTGAAAAATACATGTATTCAAAATGACAGTACTCATATTACTTCTTAGAACTTACCTACAAGATAATAGATTATGACACATAAACATCACTTACACTTCGAAACGAACTATTTAAATATCAGCAATTGTCAAACTCGCCGCGAAACACGACATCGTCAACCGCCAATCGGACGCGTGAAAAAGGGCAAGTATGCTATCTCATTCTTTCGTTCTTTGTCCTATTTACTCTCGTTGTGCGTATTATAAAAAAAAAATGTCAAGTATAAAAGGTATCAATTATAGACGCGCTTTTCGAACACAGAAAGATAGTTAATAGTACAAAATGATATCACTATAAAATTACCTTTTTAAAAAAAGGTAAAAAAAGGATGTCAAGTATAGTGCACGCGTGAAAAAAAAAGAAACTATTGTACCAAGTTAAAAAATAGAATCTAATTGACAATATCTTTTATTTTAAAGAAATAGAATCTAAGTGGTATATATCTCTGTATCTTCATTAAAGAATCTTTTTATTCTAACCCATGTGATAGTAATTTTAATTCTTTAAAAAAAAATTATGTTACACAATTGCTATATCTAACTCAATTCTAGTTGTGATCAAATTAAAAAATAAAATCTAAATAATAGTATCTTTATTCTTATATTCATTGAAGAGTCTTCACATTCTAAGCCAAATGGTACTAACTTTAATTAAAAAACAAAAAAATTTGTTTCCACATTGCCAACTCAACTCAAATGATATCATTTGTATAAAAGATTTGATATCAATAACTTGCGCCAAGTTATAATCCTACTATAAAAATTGCATTATTCTATTAAACTTAAGTGAAATGTATTGAAAAATAAAATATAAAAATAAAAAATAAAATCTAACTGGCAATATCTTTTATTTTAAGGGCATATCTTTTATTTTAATAGAATTTTATAGAACCTAAATGGTACGTATTTTTATATCTTCATTGAAGAATGTTCGATGTATTGCGAGGGAAAAAAATAACAAACGCTCGCGTCGTCTTATTTCCCTTTGTCGAAAAAGACTGCTTTATTTTACAAAACGAAACGGCTTACAATCCGCGCTATCATACCAAGATCATTTTCTTACACATAAAAAGAAAACATAGATAGTGATGTTCCCTTTTTGGGCTTGCGACATCTAGCGAACGTCAATCCTGATAACTAGCTTTCAACAAATCATTTTATGGGAATGGTAATAAACCTCTGGTCTTAACACGCCGCCCACCTTGGAAATCTCCACAATCTTTGCAACACAAAAATAAAATTCTCGTCGTATTGTCGATACATAATCCTGGCTATCTTAGTGTAATGCTGAAACAAAACATAAATGATAATGCTGCTTGCAGTTAAACTTAATAATGAATAATCATAAAAATAATGAAAATTGGTGTCAATGATTAGTGTTCCATAGGGAGCAGACATAATCTATTGATCTCTTAAAAATTCCTTTGGCTGGTTTAATGGTGACCGTTCGTACGACACCATTGTCCCTGGGATGAACTTCTTGCACCCTACCAAGAGGCCAACATAATGATGGAATGTTGTTCTCTCGTATGAGCATCATGTTACCAGGAGCAACATTGATATCCTCATTTCTAGTACTCCATTTAATTTGTTGCTGCAATTGATTAAGATAGTCCTTGGACCATCTTTTCCATAAACGCTGGCGCATTTGTTCAATGCGTTGCCATCTAAAGAGCCTGTTTTCCTGAGTCTCCAATAACGTAGGTTCCGGAATATCGGTAAGTATGTCTCCAATAAGGAAATGCCCGGGACTTAGATAGGAAGGATCATTGGGATCATTGGATAAAATGGTGATAGGACGTGAGTTCAAAATAACCTCAATCTGGATTGACAAAATTTGCATTTCATCTATCGTTAACAAAGCTGTGCCGACAACTTTTTTGAAATGAGTCTTCAAAGATCGTACGGCAGCCTCCCAAATATCATCAAAATTGGAAGCTCTAGGCGGTATGAAATGCCACTGGATACCTTGGCTGAAACGTAAACTATCCTTTGTTCTTCCTGGGTGAACATGATATGTAATTTCATTAATTCACGATCCGTTCCAACAAAATTGGTTGCGCTGTCCGAAAAGACATGGTTTGTCCTTACGTTCTGAAGCGTTTAAGTACATTTTATGAACTCTTCAATAGTTAGATCAAAAGTGATCTTAATGTGAATTGCCTTAGTGACTAGGCATACAAAAATAGCAGCCTAAGACTTTGCAGTCTTAGTATTTCGTCGTTTGAATTCGCAAAGCTGAAATGGTCCGCAAAAATCTATTCCCACGCTAGAAAATGCTCGTGCAACTTCAACTCTTTGCTTCGGAAGATTGCCCGTAATTGGATAAATGCTTGTAACCGCTACATGAAAGCACTTGATGCATCTTTTTATGATATGACGAACCACCATTTCTACCATTCAGTGGCCAAAACTTTTGACATAAAGATGCTAATGTTGTTTGTCCAGCATGAAGTAATCTGACATGCTCATGCTCTATTAATAACCTCATCAATGAATGCTTGAAGGGTAATACCATTTGATGTTTGGCTGAATATAGTAAACTAGCGTGCTGAAGCCTACCACCTACTCGCAAAATCCCTTGCTCATCTAGAAATGGGTTGAGATATAAGAGTTTCTACTTCTTGGTATTTGTTGACGATTAAGCAAGCATTTGATTTCGCCAGAGAATACGTGGGATTGAATTATCTTGATTGCATAGCTGCATGGATTTCCTCGACAGATAAGGAATCGACTTTCTTGAATTTTGAGATACTGGAACAATTATTATTGAAACGCAGAATATATGCCTGCACTCGGATCTTATTAAAATTTGAATATTTGTCGAATAATCACGGCGTTTGTTGCTCGATGGTTGTAGTTGCTGTTTTCCTTTGTTTTAGTGTTTCTTGATCTGACGAAAAAATTTTTATGAGCCACTCAATCGCATCTTACAAAAGCCACATGGGTCCCTTCCACCATAAATTCGCTTTGAATAAGAGTGCGGGTGACATAGAAATAATGTCCGCAGGATTGTGTGAAGAATCCACATGGCGCCAATCGTCTGGATTGGAAATGTCTTGAATCACACTGATTACCAACAAAGGTACTCCATTTTCTAAGAGTAGATTTTATCCATGAGAGTGTTATGGTTAAATCCGACCAATAATATACTCGCGTGAACTTGACATCCACTGATTCTAAAATCTTTCGTATTAATTGAGCTAATAACAAAGCTGCACACAACTCCAGGCGCGGTAAGGTTAATCTTTTTACAGGAGCTACCCTGGATTTTGCAATAAATATACAATAAATTCGCTTCATAGCGGTTCTTTGGGAATTTACTACGAACGTATACACTCTATCTTCGCTCTATCTTCGCTCGCATCTAAAAATCCATATAATTCTATAACTTCAGCGTTGTGCGGAATAACTTTTCTTGATATTTGAAATTCGTTCAGGATGTGAAGCTCTGATTCATAATGAGCCCACTGAGTCTGCATGTCACTAGGAATCATTTCATCTTAGTCTATTTTTAATCGCCACAATTTTTGCATAAGGATCTTAGCAGTAATAATAATCGGCCCTAGAATTCCTAAAGAATTGAAAATGTGGGCGATACTGGATAATATACTTCTCTTGGAAACTCTAGACTGTATAGCAATAGTAACCTTGAAATGTATCCTTTTGCGAATTCCATTGTAGACCAAGAATAGATAAACTGGCGTCCTCATTAATGTTTAGAATGAAACCTGAAGGCGATGTTCGTATGCCCTTCAAAACTGTTTGCTCGTTCGATGCCTGCTTGCGTAAAACAAATCCTGCTTTGTTTAATATTGCATTCACTTTATTTCGTATAGTGATAAGCTCTTGAATTGTGTCAGCACCTGTTAAAAGGTCGTCCACGTAGAAATCAGATAGAATCCTTACAGTTCCTATGGGCATGTTATTCTGTTCTAATCTGGCTATCTCTTACAAAGAGCGTATTGCAAGAAATGATGCCGATGCTGTATCGTATGTGACGGTGGCGAGCTCAAAGACCCTCACTTCTTCCTGGCTGATGTTTCACCATGAAATTCTCTGCAATCTTTGTTGAGATTTATCAATGAGCACCTGGTATATTTTGCTCACATCTCCTGTGAGGACATATTCATACGAAACTTCATTAGAATGGAGATGAGATCTTGTTGCAGGATTGATCCCACCATGAGAATATCATTGAGTGAAACTCCTGTATCCGTCTTACATGAAGCGTCAAATACAACACATATCTTCGTAGTAGAATTAATATCTTTAAAAACAGCATGATGTGACATATAATAGACTGGAAATGCTTCTTGAATTTCTGGTTTGATGGAATACATGCTTGAGATTTATGTATTTTTGAATTGTGCATATTCCCTTTTCATTTCTGGATGGCGATTTAGCTTGCGCTCTAATGAATAGAATCGTTTCAGAGTTATATCATACAAAAATCCTAATGTTTGAAGCCTTCTTAATTGGTAGTTGACCAACGAACGGTAGTAGACCATGAATCTGCCTTGCTCAGTTCGACGATAAATTTTACTAAATTACTCTTCGCATTCTCGCTCTTCAGCAATGAGAATTGGCTTGACCAGGACTTGTTCTACTTGCCAGAATCTTTCGATAGCTTGTTCCAAACTGATGTGATTTGTTGAAACGTTGCATTGTATCGATTTTTGAGAGGTAAAATTATTTAAATACCTGCCGCTTATTACTCATCCGAACAACGTTTTTTGAAGCAGGGGATGCTCCGATGTTTCTTTGATTTGTTCGATGCAAAGAGTGCTCCAATCTCGGCACCTAACAACATGTCTATATCCGCAGACTTGTAAAATTCTGGATCGGCTAGAGATAAATTTTGCGAAATCTTGAAACTGTTTTTGTCGAGTGTGACGCTGGGTAAATGTTCTGTAATCTGCTTCAAAACTAAACAATTAATAATAATTTTGTATGCGTAATGCCTTGACATTATTCGCACTTGAACCATTTTCTAAATTTTACTACACGTATTTACTCCAACAATCGAAAGATCAACTGATGTTGGCTTAAGACTTAGCCATTGTACTAAATCCTCTGTTATAAAATTGGACTGCGAGTCTGAATCCAAAAGTATGCGGCAGTTTGCTTGTTTCCTTGACCATCATGTGTGTTAACTAATGCTGTCGACAATAAAACTTGCGATGGTGAATTAGACATCGTCATATGTGCTGCATTCGATGTGCATGAATTTGCTTATTGGCTTGTTAATTGAGGCGATGAAACCGTAGCTTTGGTTTCTGGCTCATCCTGGGATATGTGCAACAACATATTGTGTCTGTTGTCGCATGTTCTGCAACCACCTGATTTACAAGTTTTTGCCGTGTGTGATGAAACCTTCATGCAATTCCAACACAATTTGTTTTCTCTAACGACTTTTAAGCGATCCTCTGGAGAAAGTTTCAAAAATCGCATGCATAGATCTGGTGATCTTCCTTACATTTTTGACATGCTGCTGTCTTAGAACTGACAAGTGATAAAGTTTTGGCCTGACTGCTCTTATCTTGCTATGCGATGGAAATGAGACCTTTCTATTGACTGCCTCGAGCATATGACATCGGTGTTCCAAAAATTCCGTTAGCCGCTGCAGTGTGGGAATATCTGCTTCTGTGATACTGTTTTCCCATTGGTAATGTGATCCAACTTGTTAGTTACCAAATGTATGACAAAATCGTCCCATGAGTGACTTGGACGACCGATAGCCTTTAATACTCTTAAAACTTTAATGTTTCAAAACTCTATCAATTAAGTGGCGAAGACTTGTGTAATTTTCCTTAGAAATAAGTTGCAAAGCAAACGCTTTGATATGTTTTTGTATGATGAAACGCTTATTATATAACGCCTTTTCAACATATGCTACGCTTCTTTGTAATTTTCGGGCAAGATCTCAAGCGATTGAATTATCTTCGCGACTTCACTTTTAAGAAATGATTTTAAATAATGAAATTTTTGAATTTTGGTAATTGATACGTCACGACGAATGAACGCTTGAAAAGTATTATGGAATGGATATTCTTCATATGCTCTCGAGAAAACAGGCAAATTAATTTTAGGGAACCTTAAAATCATCGCGGCTGTTTGATACCGTTCACCAGAATTCACGACATGTGCTTCACCATCCGAAATGTTGACTGGGTTGCGCGCCATAATTAAATTTTGAAATTTAGCAATAAGGTTGTAATACGCCTCCTCGTAGTCAATCCGAGAACATTCTCTCTAACTTATGCGCGTTGGATGACTCGGCGGATTCTTGCAAAAATTTGATTTCCGTTTGCACTTCGTCAAACTGCGATCAAGTTGCTTCGATCTTCGTCTTACTCTAACAATTACATTAATGGCATGTCATGCATGACATCCGATGTGATCATATTAAAGACTCTTGTGCATTGTGCTTCTGCGAATTTTTAACCTCTTTAACTTGTCCTCGAAACTCATAATTGACAGATATAGATAAAATGCAAAAGTACAAAAAATAATATAGGAATAAATCAACTGGGCAATTTGGAGACTTACCGATCATTAAAGCTACTTATCGACTGATTAGGTAACTCTCGATCCCTTCTATCGTTAAGGTATAGGTTAAGGTGTGTCCTCGTCACTTGGGACCGCTTCCTTTAATGCAACGGCTATTGTAGCCCGTGAAAAAATGTCGCCTTTCCGCGACCTTGGAAAAATGCCTTGTTGGTTGGGAATCTGCGGCACACCAATCTCAGACTAGCCTGCCGTGTTCGCACAGACCCACTTATGATATGAACAAGAATGTTCTCGAAACCCCTCTACGAACAAAAACGATGTGCTCTCAACAACAGAGGCGATACACTATGACTAAAGATCCCGCAGATCCGGCCTCAAAGGACCACTGCTTGGTGTAACGCGAGGGAAAAAATAACAAACACTCACGTCGTCTTATTTCCTTTTGTCGAAAAAAATTGCTTTATTTTACAAAACAAAACGGCTTACAATGCGCCCCATCATACCAAGATCACTTTCTTACACACACACACACACATAAAAAGAAAACATAGATAATGATGTTTCCTTTTTGAGCTCGCGATATCTAACGAACGTCAATCCTGATAACTAGCTTTCAACAAATCATTTTATGGAAATGATAATGTTCGCGACCAAACTTAAGTTAGATTCGTGCGCTTGTCGGACGCGCTTAGCGCTGCGCGAAATCTGATATGAAGTCATGACTTGCTAATCGGCGCCGAGCTGATGAAAATGCGAACGTCAATTTGAGCGCCCAATGATGGGCTGCCACCGCGCGGCTAAGTCAAAAATAGCCGTTGTTTAAAGGTGGCTTCTGATACGAATTTCCAAATATTTTTATGTCCTTCCGAGAGATTCTAGACGACCTCCTGACCTATGCATTGGCTCCGCGAGGGTTCTAGAACACAGGAAGGAGCACACTATAAAAGGATCGTCTGAGGCCGAGCGCTCTCTTCGGTTAGAAATCGTTGCGCGTAAATCTTGTAGCTCATCTTATCGCTGCTCGCGAAATTTAGAGATCCTTGTTCAGTTCGAACTGCGTTGCTCGCGTGTTCGAATACTTTATTATTTCTACTCTTGTCCTCGTCTCTAGAATCACGTGTTAAAATCTATAAATAGTGTACATATTGAACAATAAATTGCTTGTGTAATAACTTGGATAGCGTCACGTACTCTCTCGTTTATTACTGCTATTTTAAATACTCGCGTGCAGATAATAAATCTTTGGTTTTAACAAAGCGTCTTTTTACTCTAACCCACGTAGTAGTAGTCTTAATTCTTTAAAAAAAATTTAAATTTTCAATGAAGAATCTTCCTATTCTGACCCAAATGATACTAGCCTTAATTCTTTAAAAAAAAATTTTTCGTTTCCACATTGCCAACTCAAATGACTGCAATAATATATAAAATTTGTACAAAAGATTTGATATCAATAATTGGCGCTAAGTTACAGTCCTATAAACATTGAGCTACAAGTCCATCTTAATCAAATTATGCATTTCAATTGTATAAAAGATTTGATATACCATTATTTTAAAAAAATAAAACTTAAGTAGTAGTATCTTTAATTTAAAAATATAATATATAACTAAATATATATAACTAAATTATATGCATATTTTCCTTCCTATATCTCACCTCAAAAAAACCTGCTGCAAAAAATCCAATCAGCTTATTTTAACGAAATCTCACCGTCGTTTACATGTCTACCATATCTATATATTAACTGCATTAACAAATTGGTTAGTTAATATTAACATAAATCGTTATATGTTTCGAAATTCTTTTTAATAAGTAATGAGAGACTAAAATCTCTTTATTCAGGATGACCTTGATAACATATGTCAAGGTCAAGATCATAACACTTGTCTTCATTATTGTAAAGTGTTACGTTCAAGACTCCACGATTCTTTTCTTTCTCCAAAAGCGTTATTAATAATATTGGTTTCGATCTTTCACTAATAAGACAAATAAACATGAAGCAAGAGAAAAAGAATTGTAACCGCTCCAATTATTCAAGTATACTAGAAAGAGCTTTGTATTTAATGTGAAAAGAATATTATTAAATATTATAAATCCTCAGATTGGATCTGTTGCAAATCTGTATATCTAGCATAAGCATACAACGGGCACGAACAAGACATGATATCTAATGTAAATATCCTGTCTGGTTCGAATCCTGTCTTACCCCGTTTAGTTACCCCAGATTCCTAGAACCAACATCCCTCCTCTACAAGAATCAGACTCTGGCCAACCTATAAAAACGGAGCTCTTCTGGAGCGCATAGCCATTTCTTATCCATTTTTTCATTCAGTAAGTTAGCGCATTTTAGCATCACTCTTCATAAAATATTTGATCATCACAACTTAATTCAGTATTTATCCAGCATTCATTATTTTTATTCAAACTAATATTTAAAAGCAGTGAACAAGTCAACCTTCCAGAAGAACATCTAGACTTATTCTTCGACAACCTCGATCTTAATCGATTATCAGTAAGTCTTTGTTGATTATGAAATAATTTCATTACAATTTTCGAATTTTCATTCCACCTTATTTAAGGTTAGATCTCTCTTTTCTTTACCTTTTTCCTCTTACCTTTCTCTCTCTCTCTCTCTCTCTCTCTCTCTGTCTTTCTTAGTTTTCTTTTCCTGCCTTTACCATGTGCCAAATTTATTTTATTCATTTTTTCCCTTTCCTTTTAATGAATCAATCAGAAATGCCGCCTTCTAAAAATCGACAATCTGATCGTTTATTAAAACGGTCCCGTCATCATTATAGTGGTGGAGCCCGGCGAGCGTTCAAAGCTAGAAACAAAAAAGCAAAATGAAACAATCTACTGACGAAACAATCTATCGAACCGCTATCGTCAACCTCTTCCACTACTTCTCTTGAATCTCTCCCTCCTCTTCTTTCACAATCAACTTCTACTATTCCCTCTTCTGAATCTCCTCTCGACTCATTTTTCCAATTTTTCCCTGAGTTCTCTACCGGTTCCTCTGAAAATCCATTTTATGTATTTGACTCCGAATCTATCATCGACTTCGAAGCCATATCCTCCGGTCCTTTGTTCTCTGATGATGAAGAATCTCTAATGTTGAAATAGATTTCCCTGAATTATTCGATCTCTCAACCCCTCCTCCAGAATAAATCCAAGCGTACTCTTCTCCCTAATTTTCCATTATACACATACACATATCAACTAATAATGCTATATTTTCGTTTTTATTAATTTAAGTTTATTCCTAAATATATTTTGTATTGTATTACCGGGTAAGATCATCACTTAATACACTCTTACACTCACACTCTCTCTACTATAAATCCTACTCAATGGCCGCCGGACGATTGTAACACTCGCAATAACATACATGCACACTACTCGTCTACATCATTTCTCTTGCTTCTCAAAAACATGTACAACATTAACTATATTAAATATTTAATTTAATTTTAATTTTTTTTATTTCTCTTAAAACTCCTCGTCTCATTCCCCCATCCCACTGATCACGAGGTCTATTCCTGATAATAGGAATTAAGTTTCTTGACCAGAAAATGACCGACCAGCGCACGTCTGTGGAATAGCGCATAGCTTTCTCGTATCGTTGATAGTGCCGAAACTTATCAGTGCGCTCGGACTCGAGGAATCACATTTTCACGCTTGGCCTTCGAGAGAGCAGCTGTTCGCGTCCTTCCAAGCCTATTCATACTTCGTTTGCATTTTTAATTCTTAATTCTCAATTTTCAATTTACTCTGGGCTGGACATAACAAAAGTTTTATTTAACATTTTTACCATTTCATTGTAAAAAATGGTCTTCCATACTAGTCGCCAAAAATCTTTTTAGGGGCTTTTGATCCAAAAGGAAAGTTTTCACAAAGTTTCATCGAAATCAGAGGTATGTCATTTTCGGAACTCCACCCAAGATCTCTTTTTTCAGTTTACATTCGTGACAGAATAATATAACTATATGATAGAAATATACAGAATGTCTCATTTTATTTTTGGTAATTAAATATCTAAAGAAATCGCGAAATTTTAAAAAAAATGTACTAAACAAGAGTTGCAAGGTTTCGAGAAGGCTTTATTGTAATATTGTATTGATTATAGCATTATAATATTGATGCATTC